>CM053977.1:12436418-12451763 GCA_028641955.1 Protonibea diacanthus
TATCTACACACACATAAAAGCAAAACATGACGATATTCTAAATCATATCTCCTTTCTGTCTCCCCAGGTTTAAACGATCATGAGATCCTTTCTCAAGCAATGATTTTCATCTTTGCTGGCTACGAAACAACCAGCAGCTCTCTCACTTTCTTGGCTTACAATCTGGCAACAAACCCTGATGTCATGAAGCGGCTGCAGGAGGAGATTGACGCCACTTTCCCTAAGAAGGTCTGTTGAGAGTGGCTAGAGGACTACATTTCAGATAGCAGAAAGGCCTCAAAGTAATTCATTTATTTAAAGCTGCTTTCATAGATTTTTGGCCACTTTGGGGCAGATATACTCCACATCAAGTTAGCATACACATTACATTTATTTAGCTGATTCTTTTACCAAAGCAACTTATAATCAGTGTATTCAACCCAAGAATTGCAAGAATCATGCAAGCACTACAGTTTCATCAAAATGCTAAGTGCTACATTTAGACAGATCACAATCAAGCAGATTGAGATAATTAGCTACTACTTTGAAGCTATACCTCATGCTTTCAGCTTTAGATAAATTTCATTTCAAATCTGCAACCTGACAAGAGTTGAAGCAACTATTCACCTTGCTGTACAGGTCCACACAACATGCAGTTGAGATTTGAGTTGTGTGCACATGGTGCAACATTAAAAGATGATCTTATTTTGTCTTTTGCTGATGTGTTTAATAATTAAGGTACTGTGCAATTTGTAGTCACACCAATACCTCCATCAACAGTCCCTTCAGTGGTTATTGTAACTCGAAACTTTGCCTGCTATAACAGTGGTAATCTTTTTCTGCGTGGCATGAATTCATAGCAGTCATATGTATGTGTCTGTGTGTTTTTTAGGCTCCAGCTGAGTACCTGGCTATGATGCAGATGGAGTATCTGGACAGCGTCATCAACGAGTCTCTCCGATTGTATCCCATTGCTCCACGTCTGGAGCGTGTGACCAAGTCGACTGTGGAGATAAATGGCCTTGTGATTCCAAAAGATATGGTTATCATGATACCTACATGGCCCCTGCACCGGGACCCGAGTCTGTGGCCTGAACCAGATGAGTTCAAACCTGAAAGGTGCCGAAAGGTTTATATGTTTAGGTTTACCCAAACAGCCACAGAGAGGACCTGAGCTCTGCATGCCTCATTTCTGTTATTAATACATTATTATGTGTGTTTGTGCATCTCAGGTTCAGCAAGCAAAACAAGGAGAGTATTAATCCATACACTTACATGCCTTTCGGGGCAGGACCGAGGAACTGCATAGGGACGCGATTTGCTCTGCTGATGATGAAACTGGCAGTGGTGGAGATCCTCCAGAGATACAGCTTCTCTGTGTGTGAGGAGACTGAGGTGAGACCACAGATATTCATACTGCTTGTCATTACTTTTTTTAATGTTAATTACTTTTTTATGGTGTATCAGTAGTCCTGTCCAAATGTTTGATAACGATATTGAAGGTTATATAATGCCAATGGTAGCCAATCATTAACCAAGTGTCACATACAGTATGACCAATCATGCATCTGCTCTTTGCACAAGGTTTCCGCACTCTGTGATACTGCCAGATGTTTGCAGATTTGAAATAACAAGGCTGAATTTTATTTATTGTTGACTTTGTTCACCCTACACCTGCCAGGTGCCCTTTGAGATGGATGTCCAAGGCTTGTTAGTCCCAAAGCGACCAATCAAACTGAAGCTGGTGCCACGGTCTGAACCTTCAAGCTAAAAAACAAGAAGATAAAGGATAATCATTTTAATTATGTTGTAGACCTCTTGTAAATCAAAAAAAAAACATCAATTGTTTCAACCTGTGTGTACATGCGTATGAGCTCTTCTTGTGTGTGTGCAACTTGCAGGCGATGCAAATAACTAAAACATTTAAAGGTTTTAAAGATATTAGAGACAACTCTTTCCCAGTAAGTCAAATATTTAAAACATGTGGTCAGCCTGAAATATACAATATACTGTAATGCCACACAACAGCACCATAAACTGTCGCTATGTTTAACCTTGCAGTTAAATCAACACTTCTCTAATAACAAAAGCTTTATCACGGTAAGAACTGATATTTATTGCAGGCTAATTGCACTGGCTTTAGTTAGATTTTGCAGGTGTTTATATATGTCTTTCCATCAACTGAAAAATATGAGACTGAATTAAAAAGTCAGTGGTGGAGGAAGTATCCAGATCACCCGACTGTTTTTTAAGGCAGACTTGAAAGATTAGTCCTTTAATATTTCTTCTCTCACTAATGTTCTCTCATCTTCTCAGTGTTACTCAGCCTCAGTGGTGCCGATGTGTGGCAACGTCACCTCTCTCCTCACTCTACATCAGTTCAGTTCATATACTGTTATTCGCTTATCATTATTACTACCATTAGTCCTTAACTCCATTAAAGGATAATAATTTGACATAATACTGCTTGGTGATGTTGCCATGCAGTATTTTTCATGACAGTAAATTTATGTATACATTTTCTGATGTTGTTTTCCATAGTTATGTCCTTTTATTTGCTATTATTAAAATGTGTTTATTTTGTTCCACTTTTATGAGCGAATGCTGTGTGTCGTCTGTCTGCGCTCTCTCATCAGGGTCATTTGATGTGACATATCTTCTACTGTACAGAGAATTGTAGGTCAGAATAACCAGAAATGTGTGTGCTGCTTGTATAGTGCTGCACAATGTGACTGGATGCAATAAGACTTACTGATATTTTTGACATGCAGCATTTGACATATGACGTATGTATTGGGAAATACTAAATCTTTTTTTTCTGGCACGCTAAGTATTACTATATAGCACTACCTACCCGTAAACCTCGGAGAGATGTAATCAGACACACTGAATGAAAACAGTGATTCATAGTTTCTAATAGTTTCCTTGTTCATATTCATTTCACATTAACTTTGGTCTATTTGTGGTAGCTTGTTTTTTTTTGTTTTGTTTTGTTTTGTATTATCATTTGCTTGGATGTGTGGTATATTTCTGAGGCTACTGTTGTCTTGAATAAGTCTACTGATTTCAGTGTTTTGGGTTTGATCCCCCAACTCTTCCGTCCTGATAACACTGAACACTAGGTTGCTCCCAGCCGCAGGCGCACAAATCAGTTACATTCAAAGTCAGATCCGGATCAGGAAGAACACCCAGAATAAAGTGCCTATACCAAACCATATCTACGATATTTAGGGAAAAAGAAAAAAGAAAAACTAGAAATTAATCTAATCAAATCTGTGGAGGAGGAATTTTGTATTTTGTATGTTATCTTCTGTTTCTCTGTATTTCTGAAACAATTAAAACCTTAACTGTGCAAACAGTATTTATTGCAGGCAGTTTTGATTACAAAGTCCTTGTCATTTGCTGATTAAAGTGATTTAAAAGATGATACTAACTGACAGACAATGCCCCAATGCTCTTGGAGTTGTGCTGACCATGGCTTGGATTGAAGCTCAAGAGTCCAGAACAGAGACACCCTGTCAGTACCACAAGGACCACATGTTTGTCTCTTTTGAGGTTACAGGTCTCTGATCTCTAAAGGTGAGGACAGGTGGCTTATCTGGCAAGCGTCAACAGTCCATTGTTAATTTAGGTGAGAGAAATTACCTGGAGCATGAAACAGAGGAGGATTCATTCACAGTTTGTTTTTGTATTTAAATAATGTAGTTTAGACTACACAAGATCAGGACAAACTTTGTGACAGTGCTGTTTGATACAGTCATTCAAGGAGCTTCCTGTATTTTATATGACCTTTACAACTTGATCTTAGTGGGTCAAGTACAACATCAGATAAAGATAAAATGTGTAATCAAAGCCACATTCAGTGTTGCATAACAATTAATGAATGGACACAGTATCAGTGTGAGGTAGGGTAAAGGTATTTGTAATATACTCTATATGACAAATGTACTGCCCTCAAAATTAAAAAACAGAAACTTAGGTATAAATAATAGATCATTTAATGTTTGCAGACAGGTTTGTGTCAGAAAAGTCATTGTGCGTGAGTGTCAAAGATAAAGGAGCACGAAATCTCTACCCTGATTACTATAATCTTTCTCACCTCTCTTCTTTCCTCATCCTTTTCTCCACTCTTCTCTTTCCTCCTTGGATGGTGTTCACTCATTAGTGATCTGGCTTGGGAAATGTGTCACTTTGGCTCTTTTCATCTCTCTCGCCCCTGGAACCTTTCTGAGGTCTCTTTCCTTTGATTGACACTGGCTGTTTGTCCCTCTGGCTAGCCCCTCCCGGTTTCCAGCCACAGCGTACCATCATCTTGTAGCTGTTGCTGGAGGGAGGCAGTAGTAGGGGGCTGGGTGGTGGGCAGCTGCAAACTGAACTGATGTAGGTGGAGGAGATGAGATGACAAGCCACATGCGCTGTACTCGTTACAACACACATCGCACCACTGGCCTTTGAAGCGACACTGAGAAGATGAGAGAACATTAGTGAGAGGAGAAACATTAAAGGAACAATCTTTCCAAGTCTGTCTTATAGTGCGTAAAATTACCATGTACATGAAGGGGAGAACTATATACAGTCCTCATTCATTCATGTGCAGCAACTTATTTGAGATTGTCTTAAAGCTAATCTGCAGCTTGAGTTAGTCAAATCAAGCGTGGAGTCTTTCAAATGACTGAACACTTGAGTGCTATCAGGTGGATAACATTGAGCAAAGGGCCTGGGCAGTAAGGGCATGAGCCATAATTGGTTCACCCAGTACCAGATGAGCTTCCTGTGGCCCTGACCGACGCGATCATGATAACATTTATCTCTCACTGAAACACCTGCTGCATTGCCTAACTCAGAATATAAATTTTGATGTATGGTTTTAATGGTTAGTTTGATGAGTTCAACTTGAAAATGGCAATCCAGTATTGAAGGAAAGGCTATGTTCCATTTCCATCAAGAATAATAATCTCATGTATTTATACAGACTAGTCTGTAATGAATAAACATTTTGTTCAGCTTGGTTTAAACTGTGCAACAGTGTGCTAACCTGTTATCAGGCGGTATGTCTGTCTGTGTGCCTTCTTATAGCTCTCCAAACTCCTCCAATATGTCACTGTGGCCAGCTGAGGGGAAAAAAAACAGACATGGATGAGTTCTTCATCATACACACACAGAGCATGAAATCTAGAGTTGTGGATAAAGAAAGCCTGTAGTTTTACCTTCCAGTGCCAAGTCTTTGGCATCCCCTGCCCTCGTATCAACCACCCTCCGACCACGCTGCTTCACATTGCAGCAGCAACCTCACTGCGACTCTTGTCCTGTAGCTTGCACACATCACCGCCGTCAAGTAAGTGTCCTGGAGAGGAGACCATCAGTACTTGAAACAAATACAGACATTTCCTAATATAAAAAAAAACACACTGAGTGTCAGAGTACCGTACCTGGAAGTTGATGTCCCAGCTTGCCCTGAGCAGGTCACTTTGAGGCAGATCTCCCTCATAGGCTGTGGGCAACCTGAGTCTGGAGCTGCAGAATTTCTGAGATGCTTGTATCTCTTCTTTGACTGCCTTCACTTTCATTACTACCTGAATTGGTTTTGTCTCACTCTTCTACTGGACTCTCTGCTCCTCTGTTTATTCTTGTACCCTCTGCACAATCTTTCTTGTATTAACTTTATCATCTTTCATTAAGCACAAATCGGTGCATTCAAGAGTCCAGGTCGGATCAGGAAGAACTTGCAGAATAAGTGCCTATGCAAACCATATCTACAGATGGCTAAGGGAAAAAGAAAAGAAAAACTAGAATTGTCTAATCAAATCATGGAGGAGAATTTTTGTATTTTTATGTTCTTCTGTGTATTTCTGTATTTCTATGAAACAAATTAAAACCTTGTACAAACATTATTTATTGCAGAGACAGTTTGATTACAATGTACAATCCTTGTCATTTGCTGATTAAAATTTAAGGTAAGTACTAACTGATGAACAATGCCAATATGCTTGGAGTTGTGCTGACCATGGCTTAGTTGAGAAATCAAAGGAATAAGAACAGACACCTGTCCAGTACCTGAGATTCACATGTTGTCTCTTTTGAGGTTGCAGGTCTCTGATCTCTAAAGGTGAGACATGGTGAAACATCTGGCAAACATCAACAGTCCGTGTGTTAATTTAGGTGAGAAGGTACCTGGAGCATCGACAGAGAAGTTCATTCACAGTTTGTTTTTGCCTTATTTAAATAATGGCGTGTTCAGACACACAAGATCAAGGACAAACTTTAGCAACAGTGCTGTTTGTTAGATCAATGAACTTCTGTATTTTTATATGACCTTTTACAACAGTCTTAGTGGGTCAAAAGTACACAACATCAGGGTAAAGATAAATCAATCAAAGCCACATTCAGTCATTGCATAACAGACTCAATGAATGGACACAGTATCAGTGTGAGGTAGGGTAAAGGTATTTGTAATATACTCTATGTAATAAATGTACTGCCCTCAATTAAAAAACAAAACCAGGTATAAATAATAGATCTGTTTAATGTTTAGACAGGAGTTTGTGTAGAGAAAAGTCATTGTGCGCAGGTGTCAAAGATAAAAAGAGGAGCACTTGGAAATCTCTTTCCCAGTTCTTATCTTTTTGCTCCTTTCTCCTACTCTTCTTTCCTCTGTCTTTTCCTCCTCTTCTCTTTCTCCTTGGATGGTGGTTTTCACTGCGTCGTGATCCCTGGCTTGGAAATGTGTCCTTTGGCTCTTTTCATCTCTCATAGCCCAGACCTTTCTGGTCTCTTTCAGCACAGTTGACACTGGCTGTTTTGTCCCCTCTCCCCTCTGGCTGGCCCTGTCCCGGTTTCAGCCACAACGTGCCATCATCTTGTAGCGCTGTTGCTGGAGGGAGGCAGTAGTAGGGCTGGGTGGTGGGCAGCGCTGCAAACTGAACTGATGTAGAGTGGAGATGAGATGACAAGCCGCCCGCTGTACTGCGTTACAACACACATGCTTTCCACTGACTCTGGGCGGCACTGAGAAGATGAGAGAGAACATTAGTGAGAGGAGAAACATTAAGGAACAATCTTTCAAGTCTGTCTTATAGTCTTAGTGGGTGCCCACATGTACATGAAGGGGAGCTATATCTACAGTCCTCATTCATTCATGTGCAACAACTTATTTCCCGAAGGATTTATCTTGGCTAATCTGCAGCTTGGAGTTAGTCAAATCAAAGCGTGGGTCTTTTCCAAATGACTGAACACTTGAGTGCTATCAGGTGGATAACATTGAGCAAGGGCCTGGGCAGTAAGGGCATGAACCTGGTGGTTCACCCAGTACCAGATGAGCTTCCTGTGGCCCTGACAAACCAGCGATCACATGATAACGACTCTCCTCTAACAAACACCTGCTGCATTGCCTAACTCAGAATATAAATTTTGATGTATGGTTTTAATGGTTAGTTTTGATGAGTTCCAACAAAATGGCAATCAATTATTGAAGGAAAGACCTGTGTTTCATTCATCAAGAATAATAATCTCATCATATTTGTACAGACCGTCTGTAATGAACAAACATTTTGTTCAGCTTGGTTTAAACTGTATGCAACGGTGTGCTAACCTGTTATCAGGCGGTGTAATACGTAATATTACTTTCCATAGCTCTCAAACTCCTCCAATATGTCACTGTGGCCAGCTGAGGGAAAAAACAGACATGGATGAGTTCAACTTCATCGATACACACACAGGCATGAAATCTAGAGTTGTGGATAAAGCTGGTGCTACCTTCCAGTGCAGATCTTTGGCATCCTGCCCTGCATATCAACCCTCCGACCGCGCCGCTTCATGTTGCAGCAGCAGCCTCACCCATGACTCTTTGTCCTGAGCAGCTTGCACACATCACCGCCGTCAGAGTAAGTGTCCTGGAGAGAGACCATCAGGACTTGAAACAAATACAGACATTTCCTAATATAAAAGAAACACACTGGTGTCAGAGTACCGTACCTGGAAGTTGATGTCAAAGCCTTTGAGAGCAGGTCTTTGGGGCCGGAGACGTCTCCCTCCATGCGTTTGTGGAGCAACCTGAGTCCTAGGAGCTGCATGGAGCTTTCTGAGATGCTTGTATCTCTTCTTTGACTGCCTTCCTACTTTCATTACTACCTGAATTGGTTTGTCTCACTCTTCTGCTGGACTCCCTCTGCTCTCAGACATTCCTGTTGCCTCTGCCGCAATCTTTCTTGTGCTATCATCTTTCATTAAGTTTTCGTGAAATTGCCTGGCCTCTTTCCCACTAAGCACACAGCTTGTTGTGGAGCTGGACTGTTCGACCGTGTCAATGCTAAGCTTATCCTGCCCACTGGCCCTAAGTAAAACCTAAAGCAGCCATAAGAAGTGACTGTAGCTTTATGGAATATACAGTCAGCCTGATATAATCTGTTTTAAAGAAAGGGCAATGATGTTCTACTATAGCACGAGCTATTATTCACCAGCATAGGTTAGCATCAGCGTTAACTCAGTTACATAAAGGCTTGTTAGCTGAGACGACCTCAGGCACTTACTTCGGTGAAGTTAACATTACCAAGTGACTTCAAAAAATATCCAGATAACGACGTGAACTTCAACAGAAGTGCCTGATTGATTTAATAATAATACGAAGCTGCTTCAAAGCTAACATTATAACAGCCTCCTCAGTTCCCCTTTCTTCCCGTTTATGAATAACATGCTACATCACTAACGGGTGAGTACCGCCACCTGTCGGACTGGATGTTCACGCGCCACTGACACGCCATGTGACGTTTGAAGTGTCACAGTGTTAAAGGTGCAGTGTGTAAGATTTGGGGCTTTTATTTTCAGAATAAGACAGAGATGGAATACAATATTCATAACTATGATTGCCTGAAAATAAGAATCTTTTTGATTTTGTTACTTAAAATTTTCCTTTCATATCTACAATGAACAGGTCCTCTTCCATGGAGGCGAATAAATGTTGAAATACCGTGTTTCTACGGAAGCCCAGAACAGAAAAAACAAAAACAAATAGCGACTCTAAACAGGTTCCTTAAAGTGTTTTTCTCCTTTACACTAGGAAGGTGAGAATTGACGTGAGAGATTAGACCATAGATGCAACTAAATTCTACACACTGAACCTTTAAGTCTTGTAAGTACATAAGTCTTATGAGTTAAATATGTCAAGCTATCAAAAATACCCAATATAATAGAATGTCATACTGTCACAATATTGTGTATGGTATATTACCAGCATTGTTGGAAGAAGTATTCAGATGATTCACTAAATTAAAGAAGTAATAAACAGTAGAAATACCTAAGTCTACTTTTCAGCTTATAATTTTTCTTGTTTTGTTGACACATCAGAAGGTTTCATGTAACCATTATGTGTCTACTGAGGTTGTACTTTGCAGTAGTGTTAAAAGCTGGACTACATTATATTTAGACTACCATTTACATACATTAGGAGCTAATTGTACCAGTGTGCAATGTGAAGTAGCCAGTTGCTGTATATTCATGCACACCTTTGCATCTTGGCAAAACTGACCTCCATCATGACATCTTGTGGTTCTCACATATCCTGTCTCAGGCGACCCACGCCTCTAAAAGTTTTCCTGCCACTGTCACCAGGAGTGCTTACTCATGGGTTAAAATTGTTTATTCTCTGTAATAAATGTATAGAGTACAGTGTAGACCTGCCCTGAATGGAAGTGTCACAATATATTATGTTTTGGTGCATATAAATACAGTTTTATTGATTTATTGTCTATTTTACTTTTCTTCTTTCATAATTAGTAATATTAGTTAGTAACCATTTTGTTGTTTGACACTTGTATGTTGTTCAAACTTACTGTTTATTATATATTTTGCACTTTTGTTTTGTATAAATATATTTTATATCAGGATGTCATATTTTGATATCAGTATGGACTAATGCATCAGTATTTAGACACATTTGTGTTCCATATACTGTTTAGTGTTAACAGCAGGATCATCTTGGTCCCACTCTCATTTGTCACAGCCCCCTCATGTGGACAGCTTGATTTTTATTACTTGTAGTGCCTGTGTTCACACCCTTTTATGCCCACATATTCTTCAATGAGGGTAAAAGTTTTCTTTCATTTCAGAAGTCACTAAAACAGCTCTTGTGGATGCCAAATATTTATCTGCATGCCAGAATTGAAGGAGGTAAACTGTGTGTTTAACCTTGGTCTTAAATCAACAAATATTGATCTCTTAGTCATTTACCTCTAGGGGAAATTAACTTGAAGGCTATTAAGCTTATTTGATTTGGTTTAGTCTTGATTAAATATGAATGAGCTGGCTGAGTGACCACTTATTGTCATAGCACTCAACCACAGATGCAGATGAACACTTAATAGATACAATTATGGGAGGTTTATATGAAATACATAATTCCATTTACCGTCTAGGTGATTCTCCATTTGACTGAATATAATGATGCAGCTTTTACAAACATTGTTCATAAAGCTGTGCTAGCTAATGCAGAGTGAATAACGATTTATTTTTATGGCACTTTTCATAAACAGTTACAAAATGATTGGTTACAAAGATACTAAACAACTGCAAAAGTAAAACAAAGCAAACATAATATTATGACAGCACATAGTGTAGTGGGAGGACAGCAAAATTACTGAAATATGACAGTTTTTAGTGTCATTTGACTGATTATATCCTGTTTGACCATCTACAATGCAAACAGTGGGCTTAAAAACTCTGGATCTGAAGAACCGTTTGCATGCGGTCACTAGTTATTGGTTGGCAGACAGAGTAAGAAGCGTAGTGTATAAACCCTCATGCAGAAGAGACTTTTTGTCTGCGATGGTAATGTAGTGATACTGAAGAAAGTCCAGGCAGAAAGCGTGCAGCCAGCACAACGGTGAAATACTGTTTGGATGCCAACAGTGAGACTTACCGCGATACAGAGATATCAGTGGTTTTGCACGTTTGTATTACCCAGTAGTTCGCGCCACAAAAAGAGCACTGTGTTTTACTATTTGATTCAGAACCAACAAACATGAAGTCACGAAAATCCTAATATGAACTGTACTGAAAATGTTGCAGTTTGACTAATGGATTGTGTAGTACAATCCACAATCTGTGGATGTGGGGCAATCTGCAACTATACTGCTACACACTGCTCCTTTAAAGTAAAGCATTAAAAGAAGTAGAAATTATGGAACTGATTAATAAATGAGGCCTAACCATAAATAGTCCTTATGGCTTGTGTTAAAGAATTGGTGATGAGACACTGATCAACACTGATTGATCATTTTAAGTGCTTACTTTGTGATGGGTTCAAATACAATCACACAGCATAATTTGACAACTCAGCGTTCACGGCAGCCTTAATCTGCTTTCAGCATATCTTGGTTTCTTATTCTTTCTCAAATAATGCATCTGACTTGATTCTTAATGCTGCCTGCCCCTACAAACATACAAGCCACTGGTATGATCATTCAAAGCAACAACCAAAGCTTCCTGGAGTTCTATTCACGACAGTATAACAGTGGTATTTACTGATGTGTCTGTTTCTGTCCCAGTTTGTGGCAAGATGTCTGTCCACGGTGGGGCGAGTCTGACACCTCTCCCCTGTGTGTATCCTCGTAGCGAACATTCGGTTTGTCTTTGCTAACAAAGCGTTTGTTGCGGCAGGTGCATGCGTGCCGGTTTGTCCCCCGATGTGATAACGCTAGTGCATCTTCAGCTCCGTCATGCGACGTCAGTTCTGCCTTTTCGGGACGCATAGCTGGGAGCGCACCTCATGTGCTGCCTGCTGTGCAGCTGCAGCCGCTGGGCGACCTGAAGCTCTTGCTGCACTGAACACTGGAAGGGTTTCTCTCCGATTGTGGATGTGGATGTACAGCAGGGCTGGCTGCCGAGAAGCCGTTGCCGCAGGCCAGGGCAGAGGTAGACCTCGCCTGTGGATGCTCAGAGTGCTTCTCCAGCTGTTCTTGTTCAGAAGGTCTGCGCAGGCGGGGCGGATTCAACGGCTGTTCTCCTCGTAGTGACTCATGTGTTCTGTCAGCTCAACTGGGCGTGGGAAAGCGCTATCACGCCAGGTGCCACAGTGGCCTCTCTTGCTGAATTTCCTGTGTTTGAGACAGTGCTGCTCTAGATCTTCCTTCTCCTCAAAGGTCCTCGATACAACAGGTGCACTAGTACGGTCTTTCTTCTGTGTGAGTCATGGGTGATCTTCAAGAGCTGTTAACTGCTGAAGCGCTGTCACAGTGTGGACATCTGGATTCCGTCTGCCATGGACCGGCTTCATTGCCTCTTGTAGTGAGACAGCAGTGAAGGCGTTTGCGCTTCAATGAACAATAATACTGTTCATTTTGAAGTGGCCTTAACAAATTAACTTCTTCAATCGTACTCCACCTTAAACTTCTTCCACAGGTTTTGCAGGTGTAGACTTTTTGCGGAGCCCCATGTGCGTCTCCAGTTCTTCGGACCCCTATTGAATTTTTACGTTACATTCGGACAAGTGCCTGTTTTCTTTCACATGAATCATCAGGTGTTTTATTTGAGAGTCTTCGGAAATCGAAATGCTTCGACAATCAGAGCCGCGGTATAACACTCGCTGTTTGACGCTTTCGATAGGTCACTATGTGCCTTTCAAATGATACATTCGACCAAATACTTTGCATAATGCACGCAGGAAGCCCAGAGGCTTGAGGGCTGGCCTGAATCTTCTTAATTTAAGATGACTCACAAGTGCAGCCTTCTCCTTGAACTGTTTTCTGCCCTTAAGACATGTCAGGCCTTCAACTGTGTGAGTCTTCTTGTGTGCTTTTCAGTTCCAGCCAGGTGTAAACTTTTCCCACATTTAGAGCAGATATGCTGACCCAGGCATGTTGGTTCCTCCAGGTGCCGGTCTAATGTGGTAGGACAGCTGAAAGTCAAGAACAGACTGGAGCAGCCTGAGCGGTTTCTCGCTTTGTGCGTCCTCATGTGTCTGGCGAGTTTGTTTGGCCTCTGAGCGCCTGTCAACACAGATGGGACAGAAGTGGCCTTTTGTTTTCAGTCTTAGAGGCAACCTTTTCTTTCTGACTGCCTCCATCCTGAGATGCAGCTCCATCAACAATCTTATCTCCCTCTAACACAACTACAGATCTTTATCCTGGGTCACTAGAAGCAGAGTCTTCATCATTCTCAGCATTGCTGAATCATCACTCAGTGACTATCCTTGATACGTGACTGAATTATTTTCTTGGTTTTCACTTCATCCACGCTGCTGAACTCTGTCCCTCTGTCAGGGCAGCAGACTAGTCGCATTATAAGCACCATTGTCCGTGAATTTTTCGTGACAGTCGGGCGTGACAGAACTTGCTGGCTGCTGATGCGTCTTCTTGTGACTTTGTAGCTCTTGGTAGCTCCTGAGAAACTTGTCACACATGGGCGCGGAGCTGTGAGGTCCTGCGCTGTGCTGGTTCCTGAGGTGTCGGGTCGTAACTGATACAGGACTGGCTGAAGGTCATAGCACAGATGGGCAGCTGAGCGGCTTCTCCTTTTGTGTACATCCTCATGTGTCTGCTTAGCTGTTTGCATCTTTGAGTGCCTGTATTACAGATAGGACAGTGAGGGCCTTTTAGTTTAGTCAAGGAGTCTTCATCTTTATCATCACTAGCTTTATCTTCCTCTTTAATCCTCTGTGACGATGAGGACAAGGCCCTAATATCATCACCTGCGCTCTCAGACTTGTCTTCATCACCATCACTATAATATGAAAGCTTGTCCTGGCGTAATAGTAATTATCCTTCATAAAATTTGATCTTTGTGCTGATTTGAGTCGTCTGTGGTTTTGTTTTGATTTTTCGTCCTCTTCTCTCACCTTGAGGTCGTCCTCTTTTGGCCTTTTTTTGAACAGGAGGGTCTAAATCATCTCCAATGTCCACACTGACTTCGTGAATACTAAACAGTTCAGATTCATTAGAGAGGCACATTCAACCTCTTTACCAATAACCAACGCCTTGTCCAAGGTCAGAGTTTCCCTTTCAGAGCAACAGCCTCTCTCTGAGCTGCCGGGCAGTTTGTTTTCTCCAATCAGCTGATCAGGATAAGCTGGTCTTGTAAGTCTTCTGGTGCAAGGCCTCAGCAGTTCTTCTAAGGCAGACACAAACTGATACACGGTCTCTCGGGCATCTGGGTCCTCTGATGAAATTTAAGGCGGTACATCTGGAAGTGTGATGAGCTGAGCCAAACAGTCAGTGCTGATATGGCTGCAGCGTCATTGGTTCCTCTGGATCAGCGTGGTGGCTTCGTAGCCCTCCGGGCGACGTTTCAGGAGCACACACACACACTGGAAGTCAGTGAGCTCGCTTTCGCAGCGCTTCAATGTAGTGTTCAAAGCTGCCATATGCCAAAGCATGGATTTGGTTCGCCAGGGACAGGTAAGAAAGGGTGGAGGTGGGGACAGGATTATCAGCAGTGGCGTAGGGTGGCTCCTGTTTCATCACCCCTCGTCATCGACTTCAACCCCAGTCTACTTCACCCATTGTTAGTTTTGTTGTGTTGTTTTTAGGATGATTTATCTCTTCTTAGACTCAGTTGGATGTAACCCTCTTTGGTCGATGTTCAGGCTCCCTGATGCTTCTCATCTCACTCAGGTCAGTCTAGGAAAACTGGAAAAGAAACAAAAAAGTTAGTTGCAGGCTCAGTTAAGTTTTCTGTAATTTCTCTCTGCTGCACTGAAATACACATTTACAGTTCCCAGTTTGCACAGGTGCACCTTACTAAAACTATTTCAGTCTCTGACAACAGCAGTCCTGCTTCTTCAGCCTTCTGGCTAATCTAAAATCGGCAAAGTCGTGGATCACTGGCGGACTTGAGACCGGAGCCGGGTGCTCAAACAAGCCATCTGTAACGGCACCTGCCTGTCAATCAAAGCGAATAAGTATACTTTGTTATGATAATTATGCTATTAAGCATAACTTTAAACAATAGAATTTACAAGGGTGAGTAAAAAAAAAAAAAAGAGTCAATACAGTTGTCATGAACGTGGAAAATAGCTATAGAGACCAAAACTGTTTTTTGTACCAGGCTGTAAACATGTTTATTTCTGCTGTGAAGTCAGACATTTTAACATAGAGGCTTATAGAGATTGACTTGTTCTGCAGCCAGCCTCAAGTGGACGTTTGAGGAACTGCAGATTTTGGGCACCTCTGCATTGGAGTCGCTTCACAGCCACAGAGGTCGCCGCTTGATCACAACTTTGTCTTCTTTATCATCAGATTTATCTTGTGACACTCGGTTAGGAACCACTGGACTAAAAGAAGTTCAAAGTAGTAGTAAAAGAAGTAGTACTTCAAGTACTGCTTCTGTACTTTTACTTCCAACAGCTGAGCCTGTAGTCACTGGGGCCCTGTCAGGGGG
>CM053977.1:12452263-12469955 GCA_028641955.1 Protonibea diacanthus
TGGCTCTATGCTATGTAACAGACATGTCAATTAGCCTTAGGTCCTCAGGTGGGTACCATCTGGCTGTTCCAAAGTCAAGGCTTAAATAAAGGTGGCCGTGCTTTCACCATCAGGGTCCCTTTATTTTGCAACTCTTTACCTGATCATATAAGGCTTGCAGGATCATATTATCAATATACAAACTTTAATAAATTGCAATGGAAATTCAGAAGTGTAATCGAAAATATTTGTGCAGCTTGTTGGAAGAAGGTGTGAAGCTCGTCTCTGCAGAAGTATAATAATAATGGCACACATACAGACAGTGTGCACTCTGTACGCCTGTCTGACTTTCTCGCAGGCTCGCAGAATCAATGGCTTCTTTTAAATAACTTCTTAAAACACATTTTTATCACCTTACTTTTCCTGTAATTACATTCCTGTAATGTAATTGTTGTCTCACGGGTTTTCAGCTTGTTTCTTGATCCGTAGATCAAGGTGTAATCTTTAAAATTTTAAAACAAAATACACAGGATCAATCAGGGATTGGCAGAAGATAGAGCTTTTATTATCTTTACAGACAACAAGAGTTCCCATGGGAAAAAACCCAAACTCACTAACTTTGGCTTCTTATATACTGTATGCCTTTCCTCTCCAATGTCCCCATGTCTGTTCATGTCTATGTCCATCTATCATTACTCAACATCTGATAAGACCTAATTACTGAATTTGCTGACTTGCTTTATCTTGCACCTGGGTGCCTGCCTCCCAGAGTCCCACTGTCTGTCTATGTCTATGTCCAGCCTCTCACTACGTAGCTACTGATAAGACCCACTATTGAATCCACTGTTAGCTTTGAAGTTACATTGTTTTGTTTAAAGTCACTTTAAGTGACTCTACTGCTACGGCATCATTGCATTAGAGAACCTTCCAATTATATTCTAAAAGTTTAATATGTCTCACACTGTTGCGTTACATGGTTATACGTTTCACACAATCATATACTAGTAATCAAGTGCTCACTACTTCACTAAACTTTGTGTTTCTTACACTCATATATGCAAAAAACATATATGTGAAAAACATGGCATCTCTATCTAGCACACGCATTCTGTGTGATTATATGTGCATTTTAGCTTTTCAAAAATCATATTACTTTAATCATACTTCACCCTCAAAGAGGGGCTCTGCTTCAGTGATTAGACAATGATTAAAATGTTTGTTATCAGCAAATGTTTTAGCATTAGCATGACTATTAGCATAATGGTTAGCACAGTGTTTCAGGAGTTTATATTGTGTCATATATGTTTTAAAGCATAAAGCAGATCTCATTAAATCAAAGAAAACCCATTAAATCAGGGAAACCATCTAGTACTCATGTTACATCAGGGAAAACCAACTAACTTCTAGAGTATTGCATATTACAAACTCAGAAGATCTTAGCAGTGTGCAATAAAATTTTATACATTCACATAATAATAAAACATTTTATGTGATGTTTCATTAAAAAAGAAAAAAGGTGTTTGAATGCCTATGATTGTATGGTGATTGTATGTTTGTGTGTGTTTTTCTACTTATTTTTAAATTATAGATAGATGCAACAATAACTGTGGTCAGTAGTCAGTGCATTTATTAATATTGCAATTGTTTATTATTTTATATTGTTTGAATGTTGTCTTATTTATTTTTAATATTACTATTTCATTTAATTTATCTGATTTACTTTATATCGCTATGTTTTTTTTAAAAATGGCTATTGCCATCATGTTTTAAAAAATCTATATCTTTTATAATCTAATCTATATCCTGCTTTGTTTGGCTGTCTGTTGCTATGTTGCCTGAGTATCCTGTTTGCTTGTCTGTAAACTCTGTTTTTAAAGGTGCTATATTATTATTATAAATATTATTGTTGTTGTTTTGTTGTTTTTTTCATGCACATCTGTTCTTGACTATCATTAACTTTTGCAGAATTGAAAAGCATAACTGAAAAGTATCAGTGTTATACTGATATCTAGTGTGTAGTGTGTCTACATGTAGTGTGTTTGCATGTTGTTCCTTTAATTATAGCGCTATACCATCTGGCATGATCATCATCATGTCCAGTCATAAATACAAATTTCATGTATTGAGTTGGATGACAAATAACATGACTCAACTCCTGTTTGTGGACTGCTTTGGATTGACAAATGTATCAGCATTGTGCATGAGATAATCATTTAGAACATGGTGCTGGCGATCTAAATATCGATATATCGATACTAATGAGTATTTGGATCGATACTGCAGTTTCTCTTCTGTCATCCAGCAATTTACTCAATTTCAGAGTGCCGCTTCTCTGTAAACAGCGCGCCTCTCTCTCTCTCTCTCTCTCTGCTGCCCAGTGCTCACTAGTACACTTAGCTTCCTTCCTTCCTGGCTGCTCAGCCAGACAGCGGAGAGTCAGAGAGCAGCTAGACGCTAAGTAGTTAATAAAAAAGTATTTTTATTGCCTAAAATCTTGTGCTGTGTTTTACCATAATCATAATCATAATCATAATCAACTAACTCAAGGCAAAATCACAAAATTATTCAATGATCACATATTTCAAGTAAAAAGTATCGCACGACATCGAAGCATACTAGGTCTGTATTTACTTGCATCGGATCGATACCTAAAATTCTAGTGTTGCCTATAATTCTAGTATCGGGTGGAGGCGCAACATGACAGATCAAGCCATGAGCCCTTGTGGTTGGCTATAGTGGCTTCAGGTCAAGTCCTGCACCCTTCACAAAAAGTGACACTAAAAACTCAAAGTACTCTTTGAAATAAAGTTTTCTCAAATGTGTTGAAATGATGAGTCCATTTCCCGGATAAGATGGATTTTATTCTGCCATTTGCCACTATAAACACATTCTGACCTCATCGTTTTTATTTTGGTACCAAGTTACTGGCAATTGATCTTGGTATATTAGTTAAATATTTAGTTTCACCCAACATTAGATTTAACATTTAGATTTCTATTTAACATTTAGATTTAACATTTAGATTTCTATTTAACATTTAGATTTAGATTTCACATTTTAGATTTAACCCATACTGTAAAACTGTCTAACATTTAGATTTAACATTTAGATCTAACATTTGATTTAGATTTAACGTTTAGGATTTTAACATTTAACATTTGGATTTAAATATCTCTAAGTTGGCAATGATATAGAAATATGCAAAACTGAAAGTGACTCTAAAAAATTCACACCAGTTTTTTTAAACATTACTTGAAGCTAAATGTGACAAAATGTTGCTGTTATTTTCACGTGAGCTGCTTTACAAACGCACCTCATACTGTAAACTAACTTCCTTTTTATACTATCTTGCCTATCACTACAGAGCACTCTAATGTATTTTTTCAACTTACTATGTGATGTTGTCTTTATTTTTTACTTTTTGCAATAATAGAAAATGTCTATTCATACATTGAAAATGTTCTATAATTAAACACGAAGTGGCTTTTATAAGAGTGTCTTTTTTACTGTGTCATTCTCATGTACATAAACAATTATTTGGAATAAAGGTTTTAACTCAAATAAATTCACAATTCTCGATTCAAGTCATTGACTGTAGACAGACACTTCTTACTAAACGTGTCTTCTCATTGAAAAGTTGAACTACACAAAGTCTGTTAAAATCCTGTGAGACAATACTAGTCATGAAATAGTAGAGTAAGCACAGGTGTTACCAGTGATGCTAATTAAGGTTCCATTCGGGTCAAACTCAGTCAGGGTGCTGCTGTGGTGCATGTCGGCTCACTGGAAACTCTCTGCTGCACTAAATGGAATAGGACCTTAGCTGGTATCATTAAACACCTGTGCTATTTCAAGTCCAAACGGATGCTGTTAAGCATATAATGATATGGAATCAATATCAGATGAGAGGGAGTGATGATACAAATAATACAGCAAAAAGTATATATATATATATATATATATATATACTGGGGGGATGTTAGGAGAGATAGAAGGGGGTTGTTCCAGGAGTAAGGTGGTTAAGAGTTGGACTAAGATATGAGGTGTGTCCCCTGCTGAAAGTCACGGATACAGACTTTTCCAGTTAGTTAGTTGATTTCATCCTGCTGTGGTCTGTATAACAAATACAGAAAAATAGAATAAGTACTAAAACAAGGTAACAAATACAAATAGTTAAACATATATACTGAAATATAAATATGACTGTAATACGGGATGAGTGGGTGTTAACTGCTGATTAACGTTAGCATTAGCATACTGCCCCGTGAGGCGATATCGAGAAAAACATCTGACAAATACTATTATTATGAAAAACACAATAACAAATCTGGTTTATAGTTAATTAACATCATGCTCACCTTTTGTCATTTTACATGTTTGTATATCAACGGCCGCAGAACTAAAGACCATCCGCAGCGGCTCGTCAGCAGCCGCTCCGATGACGTGTCATCAAAAACGAAACTTATCAGCGCACTGTAAACAATGACGCTCTGAACAGAAACTAATGGATTCCTACTGTAGGCTTTCTGACAACAACAACGAGTGTGATGATGGGATAGCGTTGTGTATGCGTTTACAGTAATGTGAGTCATTTGTTTGTTTATTTAGTCATTTATTTTAATTCGCCAACACAAATAGTTCAACAACTGGACAGCCAGATTTATTACAGTGTGTGTGTAACTAAGTAAATTAACTCACCTAAGTTACAATTTTAAGGTAGTTAAAGTAAATTTGACGTTACTCTTCCATACAACCTCATTCAGGAAGAAATATTGGCCATTTTACTCAATTATTGTAGACGCAGACACCAGGTTAAAACTATTTTTATTTAGTTATTAACTTACCTCTACAATTTGTTATACAGAACGTTATAATTGATCGTAAATCACCTCCACTAGCTACTACATGAAAATGCTGCTTACACATGAATTAATAATCCATTGAAAGGTCTATATGGCAGATGACAAGAAATGAGGCTTAAGCAGAGATGCAACAAAGAATAATACAAGACTGAAACAGGAAATGTTGTGGTTCATGGTGGCTTTTAAGGCAACAGCTTCAAACTGTCCATACACGTGCTTCATGCTTCCCACAGACTTACTCTGTACTGGCACTGCAGTGTGTTGTTTGCCTAACCGAAAACGCCCTTAACGTGTATTTCCCATCTCGCCTGGTCCTGTAGTAGTGCCAGTATACCAATCCAAGGGAGACAGACAACTACAGCCACGATTACAACTATCACAATTATAAGGATGATGTTGATGGCTGCAGAGGGATGGGTGAGGGGTATGGATAAAGAAAAAAGAAACATTCATCATCAAACCAACATCAACACCCACAATGAACTTACAGTACAGTAACAACATAAAGATTGGACATGATAAAATCCAAACTCACCTTCGACAGTCACGTTAAACTCCACAGTGACAGTCCCTCTACTGTTGCTGACAGAACAGGTGTACAGGCCTTCATCTGCAGAAGTTACAGATTCAATAGTGAGAACGTCGCTGCTGGAGGAGTGAGGGCTACCTGATGGTCGGGTCCAGCTGTATGAGGGGCTGGGGTTTCCCCAAGCTGAACAGTTCAATAGTAGAGGGCTTCCTGTTTGATGGTCATTTGATAATGTGGTGACCTCTGAAGCTGAGGCTTATCTGTGAAGAAGAAGAAGAAGAAGAAGAGACAGAGAAATACATCATCTGTCATTAACCAAACAGTAAAAAGTGTAAGATTAATACAACTTTCATGACTGTCTGTAAATATGAAGCTACAGCCACGAGACAGCTAGCTTAGTTTAGCATGCAAAGACTCGAAACAGGAGTGTACACGCCTAGCTGTGGTTAGCTGTATCTGGACTGCATCTACAGCATTGGGCATGTATCGTGGTAAAGGTTTTAGACACTCCAGTCACCTTAATGGTACACTTATTTTATGTTTCTCATATGTGAATATTCTCTAGAGCATTTAGTCCTCTGTGACAGTAAACTGAATCCATGTGATCTATTGGCAGTATAAAAGTAGGGTACATTTATTATCAGACTCATTATGCACAGAGGCAGTGATGTTTTCTGAAGTCACCACTGGAGGGGCTGTGGTCCTTCAGGTCCCAGCTCCAGTTTAGCTTCACACCAGTACTGTGCTGCCCATCATTGTCTTTACTAGGAAGATGTCGAAAATGAAGGTCTTAGTCAGCAGTTTCATATCTGTGCTGCTGTAGAAATGTTGATCCAGTGCGTGTCTGTCCTCTGTAGAGGGTCACAATGAGGTTTTTAATTGAGCAACTTTTCTGACTTCACACTGCAGAGTGTACTGATGACCTCAAACATCGCCCAGTGTGATTTTTGAAGCTGATCAATACATTATCTGGAGGCTCTGTGAAGACAGAGACAAAGAGACAAACTTAGACTGACATCTGAAAGAACAAGTAAATAGATAGAATAACTTAAAAAAAGTGCTTAATTCATTCAGATTATAAATGATGAAACCAGCACGAGCCACAGCAAGTTTACATCTCTGTCTCTATGTCTCTACATCTCTAAACGCACAACACGCTTTCAAACCTGAGGCAATGGGCTACAGCAGCAGAAGATCACACCGTGCCACTCCTGTCGGGCTAAGAACAGGAAACTGAGGCTACAATTCGCATTAAGGTTCACCAAAATTGACAATAGGGAGATTGGAAAACGTTGCCTGGTCTGGATGAGTCTCCGGATTTCTGCTGCGACATTCAGATGGTAGGTCAGAATTTCCAAGGCCGACAACATGAAAGCATGGATCCATCTGCCTTGTATCAACGGTTCAGGCTGGTGGTGGTGTAATGGTGTGGGGGATTTTCTTGGCACGCTTTGGGCCCCTTAGTACCAATTGAGCATCGCTGCAACGCCACAGCCTACCTGAGTATTGTTGCTGACCATGTCCATCCCTTTATGACCATAGTGTACCCATCTTCTGATGGCTACTCCCAGCAGGATAACGCACCATGTCATAAAGCTTGAATCATATCAGACTGGTTTCTGAACATGACAATGAGTTCACTGTACTCAAATGGCCTCCACAGTCACCAGATTCAATCCAATAGAGCACCTTTGGGGTGTGGTGAAGGTGATATTCTCATCATGCATGAGCATCAACTGCGTGATGTTATCATGTCAATAAGGGACCAAACTCTCTGAGGAATGTTTCCAGTACTTGGTTGAATCTATGCAACGAAGCATTAAGGCAGTTCTGAAGGCAAAGGGGGTCCAACCCGGTACTAGCAAGGTGTACCCACAAAGTGTGTAGATCCAAAGATGGTTAGAAAGTAGAGTCCACTTCCTACTCTGGTCGAAGCCTGTTTTCATGCTGTCTGTTCACAGCCTTATAGGTTGGTAAGGCGGTGTCCATTTATGCACTCTCTCCACACGTTCACAGTTCATTCTAAAGACATAATCTGAGTGGCTGCTCCTCTGTCATCTACAGTCTACTGACTACCTGACTCTGTCTTCTAGACACCTAACAAAAGAAACAAACACATCTAAAGAAGTCCACTGTTACATTTAAACTGCAGCCTCTGGATTTAGTTCCGAAACAGGTCTGACACAAAAAACATGTCGAGAAATGAAGAAGCACAGACCAGAAAAATTAAGAAAGATTTAGATTAAGAAAAAGAAAGATTAAAGTAAATTTCAAAATGAGAGAAATCTATATCCACAACTAATGTCAATTTAATATTTAAGGTTAAATAAAGAAAGCAGTATTAACTCTAAATATGTTTCAGTCATCCAGCCAACTGTTGTTCAAATCTAACAATATAAACCCTGTGGCTAACATTTCTCCAGACTTTATTTTGGGTAAACTCTCAGTCAGTTACTCAGGAACTCCAGAGATGCATGAACTTGGAGTAATTTGCATACCACTCACACAAACTGGGAGGACTATCATTGCCTGACACATAATATATATTGGCTTATAGGTGTGGTCTGCATACCAGAAACAAAAAAAGTGAAAGTGTTCATGATTCCTGAGGAAACAGTTTGTCTCAAACCTCCCAGGGACTTTTATCACTGAGTTTTCATTCCTTCTCTCATGTACACCAGGCACAGCCTAGACTGTTCTATGAGTCGGTCAGTATAAACTACTTTTATATTTCTCAGATAAGAAGAGCAAGAGACATTTTTAAAGAGAAAAACAACACAATCAGAATAGCAGCTCTATACCAACAACAGCTCTGGATGGCTGTAGAGATGGGTGAGGGGTATGGATAAAGAAAAGAAACATTTATCATCAGACCAACATCAACACCTACAATGAACTTATATTACAGTAACAATATAAAGATTGACATGACAAAACTTAAAACTCACTCTTCGACAGTCACGTTAAACTCGCGAGTGACAGTCCCTTCTACTGTTGCTGACAGAACAGGGAGCACAGGCCTCCATCCACAGAAGTTACAGGATCTGATATGAGAACGTCGCTGTTGGAGGAGTGAGGCTACCTGATGGTCGGGTCCAGTTGTATGAGGGGCCAGGTTTCCCTAAGCTGAGCAGTTCAATAGTAGAGGGCTTCCTGCTTTGATGGTCATTTGAGAATGTGGTGACCCCTGAAGCTGAGGCTTATCTGTGAAGAAGAAGAAGAAGAAGAAGAAGAAGAGACAGAGAAATACATCATCAATTGTAAATGGTATCTATCTATCTATCTATCTATCTATCTATCTATCTATCTATCTATCTATCTTATCTATCTATCTATTCATCTATCTATCTAGGTTTTATAGCAGCTGGTGTTCAAGCAACGTCTTCGCGAACTGAGTTGGGTATGAGAGAGCAAATGACATGTTCCATTCAGTTAACAGGAAATGAGGGTGACAGAGATGCAACAAAGAATAATACAAGACTGAAACAGAAAATGTGGTTCATGGTGTGTCTTCAGCTACTTCATCTTCAACTAACTTTGTCTATCCGCCCATGCAGGTAGTTTTCAGTGGATTTGTTTTCAAAATGAGAGCTAAAACATGAATAAGAGCTGTGGGTGAACCTAAAACAGTAATCTATGTGATCAGTGCCGATATAAAAGTGTTGATCAGACCAGCTTCACTTCTTCCATCACTGCCAAAGAGGCCAAAATGATAACCAATGTTGTCAAGAGGGGTACATTTAGTTATCAGACCTACAGTGCACAGAGGCAGTGATCTTGTGAAGTCACCACTGAGGGGCCTGTGGTCCTTCAGGTCCCAGCTCCAGCTCAGCTCTCTCACACCAGTACTGTGCTCCATCATCATCTTTACTAGGGGTGATGTTGGAAAATGAAGATCTTAGTCACTGGTTTCCTATCTGGGCTGTTGTTGAACTTCTTTTTGATCCAGTATGGTCTGTCCTCTGTAGAGGGTCACAATGAGAGTTTTTTGACTGACCAACTTCCTGACTTCAAACTGCAGGAGTGTACCAGTGACCCTCAAACATCGGCCCAGTGTGATTGAAGCTGGATCGACATTATCTGGAGGCTCTGTGAAGACAGAGACAAAAAGAGACAAACTTAGACTGAATATTTAAAAGAACAAGCAAATAGAATAAAAAAATAGTGTTTAATTCATTCAGATTATAAACGATGAAACCAGCACGATCAACAGCAAGCTTAATACGGTACACAGTTATAGGCAGCTCGCTGCAACACTGGTCATCGTGAGTCTTTTTTAGTATAATAGCACAATGGATATAGGGCCCCATTCAGTCATTTTCGAGCCTTCCTCCATGAACCTGTGGTTCCGCTATGTTCCGTTGTCCGAAAGTACTTCCAAATTAAATAAGTACTGACAGTCCTCACACACAGAAAGCACGCAGAAGACTGGGTCGCCATACTTCACTACCAGTCTGGATGGAGTGAATACAGGTTTATCTGTACAGTTTTTATCTGTAAGACAGACATTAAAGGTCGTGATTTTAAACAGCTTCATGTAAATTATTGCACATAATGAGTATTAGATACATTGTTCGCTGGTTTTGTTCATTCGATAACCAGTTCATCACAGGGCACACAAAGACAAACAACCCCATAACTACAGCAGAGTCACCAGTTTAACTATTAAGCGCATGTCTTTGACTGTGGAGGAAGCCAGAGTACCCGGAGAACCCACGCAGACACAGGGAGAACATGCAACTCCACACACAAAGGCCCCAGCCGAGGTCCAAACCCGGAACCTTCTTGCAGTGAGGCAGCAGTGCTAACCACTGTACTACTGGTTCAGAAATCACACCCTAAAAAATGATTTCATAAAGTCTCTATCTGAACATCATCTATCCTCACTTGTAATCAAGTATTTATTTACCAAACTACTAAACAATTTTTTATGATAATGTATTTGTCATGAAAACCAACTTTTAACTTTCTTTTTAAACTCCAAATAAAACATATTATCAACACAAAAATTTTTGACAGGGCTGTAAATATGAATATAATAATACATCTATTTTGCTTATCCTTATCAGTTTCATGGGGTCTCTAGGGCGAGAAGTGTACATCCTGGACAAGTCACCAGTTCAAACATAGAGACTAACAACCATTCACACTCATCAATTCGAACATACATCAATACACAAACTTTAATAAATTGCAATGGAAATTCAGAAGTGTAATGGAAAATATTTGCGCAGCTTGCTTTGTTTCCCAACCATCTCAGAGATGTTCCTTTCCTCTTTTTGTGAAGAAGGTGTGAATCACAAGCCTGTCTCTGCAGAAGTATAATCATAACGCACACATAGCAGACAGTGTGCACTCTGTACGCCTGTCTGACTTTCGCAAGAATAAATGAACACAAAGACAAGGCCTGTGTCCCTGCTGCCTTTATTTAAGAATTTCCACCACAAAAATCCTCTAACTCACATGATGTGTAATTATGTTGCATATAGATGTTTTAATTTATCCAAGATATTTGCTTGTTTCTGATCAAGTAATCAACAAGAGCAATCATTTTGATAATGATGATTTTATTTCAAAATAAAGGCACTGGAAATGTAAAAATAATATAACATTAGAAACTCCTTCATAGCAAAGTACAGATGGAAAAACTCTTCACTTACCACAACCGACACATGAGCTGCACAGAATGCCAACTAGAGAATGACATGAAGCATAATGTCTAGTTATTTCTTCGTGAAACAAGAACCAAAAATCAAACGTGACAGATTCAAAGACAGTCAGGAAAGTAAAATGAGTCCACTTCCTACTGCTCAAACAATGTTAGCAGTACAGCCTGTTTTCATACCACATCCTGTCTGTTCACAGTCTTAAAAGTTAGTAAGCATGTGCCCATTTACATGTTTATAGTTCATTTCAAAGACACATAATCTGTGTTGCTCTCTATCATCTTCTTGGGCCCATTGACTACCCTAAGTCGTGTCTTGCCTAATAAAGCACAGACCAGAAAACACAAGATTAAAGTCTGCTCTCTTCTTTTTATTATTATTATTTATGTTTTATTTCTACTTACTACTTTCTTCTCAATATCAAACCTTCCATTTCTCTCTAAGATAATTTGAAAAAGCTGTAGCTAATCAGCTGTGTGACTTTCTCCATAAGAAGGATTTAGGAGTGCATCATAGCACAGAGACTGCACTAGTCAAAGTCACAAATGGCCTCCTAATGGCATCAAACAAAGGACTCATCTCTGTACTTGTCCTCTGTTAGATCTTAGTGCCGCATTTGACACCATTGACCATCAAATTCTTTTTTTTTTTACATAGACTGGAGCATCAAGTTGGTATCAAAGGAACCGCCCTGGGCTGGTTTAAGTCATATTTCTTAGATCGACCAGTTTGTTCACATCTATGATGAATCCTCCACACCCAAAGTTTGTCACGGTTGCCTCCACAAGGTTCTGTGCTAGGACCACTTCTATTCAGTTTATATATGCTTCCTCTGGGGAACATTATTAGGAATCACTCCATTAATTTTCATTGTTATGCTGATGACACCCAATTATATTTGTCGATCAAGCCTGATGAAACCAATCCATTAACTAAACTCCAAGCATGCCTTAAGGATATAAAAAGTTGGATGACCTACAATTTTCTGATGCAGAATTCAGACAAACTGAAGTTCTTGTAATTGACCCAAACACTCAGAAACTCTCTCTTCCTGGAGATTCTGGTTGCCTTAGACAGGATCACTGGCTTCCAGCTCCACTGTAAAGAATCTTGGAGTTGTTTTTGATCAGGATTTGTCCTTTAACGTCCACATAAAACAAATTTCGAGGACTGCATTCTTCCACTTACGCAACATTGCCAAAATCAGACGCATCGTGGTCCTGCCGGATGCAGGAAAACTAGTCCATGCATTTGCTACTTCTAGGCTGGACTATTGTAACTCTTTGTTATCAGGCTGCCTAAATAAGTCTCTCTTAGGTCTTTGCAGCTAATTCAGAATGCTGCTGCACGTGTTCTGACAGGAACCAAGATCAGAGATCACATCTCCCATTTTTTGGCTTCCTTTGCACTGGCTACCTGTTAAGTCTAGAATAGATTATGTTTTATTTTCTACTTACTACTTTCTTCTACTAATGTTTGCAGGACAGCCTGTTTTCATACTGCACATCCTTCTATGCTCACAGTCTTAAGTGTTGGTGTAACTTCTGAGTGTCATCACTGAGTGTAATCTAACAAAATACCTCAAAACTCTGGGTTTTTCCAGATTCAGGGTCAACTTCCTGCTCTCCTCAGTGAAGCTAAATTTATCTACAGTACATGCAGGTAAGTGTTTCAGTGAAAGTGACCATGACAACTGCTCTTCAGTTGTCATGGTACTTTCTCCAGAATTGAATGGATCTCTTCAACATAAACTAGACGCCACTCTCTCACCTCCAACGAGTCTAAAAATGCATCTTGGGTTTAACTGGTTTTAACAGACAACATCAAGTTACACAGATTTTAGCCGGTCTCCACAAAATTTTTCTGATTAATTTTTAAAGCTCGCCAGTGTCTTGGCTCTATGCTATGTAACAGACATGTCAATTAGCCTTAGGTCCTCAGGTGGGTACCATCTGGCTGTTCCAAAGTCAAGGCTTAAATAAAGGTGGCCGTGCTTTCACCATCAGGGTCCCTTTATTTTGCAACTCTTTACCTGATCATATAAGGCTTGCAGGATCATATTATCAATATACAAACTTTAATAAATTGCAATGGAAATTCAGAAGTGTAATGGAAAATATTTGTGCAGCTTGTTGGAAGAAGGTGTGAATCACAAGCTCGTCTCTACAGAAGTATAATAATAATGGGACACATACAGACAGTGTGCACTCTGTACGCCTGTCTGACTTTCTCGCAGGCTCGCAGAATCAATGGCTTCTTTTAAATAACTTCTTAAAACACATTTTTATCACCTTACTTTTCCTGTAATTACATTTCCTGTAATGTAATTGTTGTCTCACGGCTTTCAGCTTGTTTCTTGATCCGCAGACTGGTTGCAACTTTAAAATTTTAAAAACAAAAATACACAGGATCAATCAGGATTGGCAGAAGATAGAGCTTTTATTATCTTTACAGACAACAAGAGTTCCCATGGGAAAAAACCCGAACTCACTAACTTTGGCTTCTCTTATATACTGTATGCCTTTCTCCAATGTCCCCATGTCTGTCTATGTCTATGTCCAGTCTATCATTACTCAACATCTGATAAGACCCAATTACTGAATTTGCTGACTCTGGTTTTTATCTTGCACCTGGGTGCCTGCTTCCAGAGTCCCACTGTCTGTCTATGTCTATGTCCAGCCTCTCACTACGTAGCTACTGATAAGACCCAATTATTGAATCCACTGTTGGGGCTTTGAAGTTACTTTGTTTTGTTTAAAGTCACTCTTATGACTCTACTGCTACGGCATCATTGCGTTACAGAACCTTCCAATTATATTTTCTAAAAAGTTTAATATGTCTCACACTGTTACAAGTTACATGGTTATACGTTTCACATTAAATCATACTAGTAATCAAGTGCTCACTACTTCACTAAACTTTGTGCTCTTACACTCATATATGTAAAAAAACATATATGTGAAAACATGGTGCATTCTATCTAGCATACGGCATTCTGTGTGATTATATGTGCATTTTAGCTTTTCAAAAATCATATTACTTTAATCATACTTCACCTCAAAGAGGGGCTCTGCTTCAGTGATTAGACAATGATTAAAATGTTTCCAGTTATCAGCAAATGTTTTAGCATTAGCATGACTATTAGCATAATGGTTAGCACAGTGCTTCAGAGTTTATATTGTGTTATATATGTTTCTTTAAAGCATAAAGCAGATCTCATTAAATCAAAGAAAACCCATTAAATCAGGGAAAACCATCTAGTACTCATGTTACATCAGGGAAAACCAACTAACTTCTTAGAGTATTGCATATTACACACTCACAAGATCTAGCAGTGTGCACAAAATTTTACACTACATAATAATAAAACATTTTATGTGATGTTTTATTAAAAAGAAAAAAAGGTGTTTGAATGCCTATGGATTGTATAGTGATTGTATGTTTGTGTGTTTTCTACTAATTTTTTTAAATTATAGATAGATGCAACAATAACTGTGGCCAGTAGTCAGTGCATTTATTACTATTGCAATTTTTTATTATTTTATATTGTTTGAATGTTGTCTTATTTATTTTTATTACTATTTCATTTAATTCTATCTGGATTTACTTTATATCGTCATGTTTTTTTTAAAAAATGGCTATTGCCATCATGTTTTAAAATCTATATCTTTTATAATCTAATTTATATCCTGCTTTGTTTGGCTGTCTGTTGCTATGTTGCCTGAGTATCCTGTTTGCTTGTCTGTAAACTCTGTTTTTAAAGGTGCTATATTATTATTATAAATATTATTGTTGTTGTTGTTGTTGTTATTTTCATGCACATCTGTTCTTGACTATCATTAACTTTGCAGAACTGAAAAATATGAACTGAAAAGTATCAGTGTTATACTGATATCTAGTGTGTAGTGTGTCTACATGTAGTGTGTAGTGTGTGTAGTACATATAGTGCTACCATCTGGCATGATCATCATCACGTCCAGTCATGGGGCCAAATTTCATGTATTGAGCTGGATGACAAATAACATGGACTCAACCCCTGTTTGTGGGACTGCTTTAGGATTGACAAATGTATCAGCATTGTGCATGAGATAATCATTTGTGAAACATGGTGCTGCGATCTAAATATCGATAGTATCGATACCAATGTGAGTATCGGATCGATACTGCAGTTTCTCTTCTGTCATCCAGCAATTTACTCGAATTTCCTCAGAGCGCCGCTTCTCTGTGCAAACAGCGCACCTCTCTCTCTCTCTCTCTCTCTCTCTCTCTCTCTCTCTCTCTCTCTCTCTGCTGCTCTGCTGCTCAGTGCTCACTCAGGCACACTTAGCTCCTCCCCTTCCAAGTAGTTAATAAAAAAGTATTTTTATTGCCTAAAATCTTTGTGCTGTGTTTTACCATAATCATAATCATAATCAACTAACTCAAGGCAAAATCACAAAATTATTCAATGATTATGACATTTCAAGTAAAAAGTATCGGTATCGATATCGGCGATACTAGGCCTGTATTTACTTGGTATCGGATCGATACCAAAATTCCCAGTGTTGCCCACCCCTAATACCGGTGGAGGCCGGCAGGTGTAGGATCTTGCTGGCCTTTATGCAAGCGAACATGACAGATCAGTCAAAGTGAGCCCCCTTGTGGCTGGCTGTAGTGGCTTCAGGTCATAAGTCCTGCACCCTTCATAAAAGTGACACTAAAAACTCAAAGTACTCTTGAAATAAAGTTTCTCCAAACGTGTTTGTTACTTTAGGTAGTTATTATCATGATAAACTGTGTCCAAGAGTCCATTTCCCCGGATAAGATGGATTTTATTCGTTATTTGCCACTATAAACAGACTCTGACCTCATCAAGCTTTTATTTTGGTACCTCCGGTTACTGGCAATTGAATTTGCATATTAGTTAAATATTTAGTTTCACCCGAAACATTTAGATTTAACATTTAGATTTCTATTTAACGTTTAGATTTAGATTTCACATTTAGATTTAAACCCCATACTGTAAAACTGTCTAACATTAGATTTAACATTTAGATCTAACATTTAGATTTAGATTTAACGTTTGGATTTAACATTTAACATTTGGATTTAAATATCTCTAAGTTGGCAAATATTGTTGTAAATATGCAAACTGAAAGTGACTCTAAAAAATTCACACCAGTTTTTTAAACATTGTTTGAAGCTAAATGTGACAAAATGTTGCTGTTATTTTCAGCGTGAGCTGCTTTACAAACGGCACCTCATACTGTAAAACTGTCTAACTTCCTTTATACTATCTTGCCTATCACTACAGAGCACTCTAATGTATTTTTTTTCAACTTACTCTTATGTGATGTTGTCTTTATTTTTTACTTTTTTGCAATAATAGAAAATGTTCATTCATACATTGGAAAATGTTCTATAATTAAACACAAAGTGGCTTTGATAAGAGTGTCTTTTTTACCGTGTCATGTACCTAAACAATTATTTTGAATAATGGTTTTAACTCAAATAAATTCACAATTCTCGATTCAAGCTCACACTGTAGACAGACACTTTCTACTAAACGTGTCTTCTCATTGAAAAGTTGAACTACACAAAGGCCTGTTAAAATCCCGTGAGACAATACTAGTCATGAAATAGTGGAGTAAGCACAGGTGTTACCAGTGATGCTAATTAAGGTTCCATTCGGGTCAAACTCACTTTACTCCGCCAACGCAAATAGCTCAACAACTGGACAGCTAGATTTAGTTACAGTGTGTGTGTGTTCATGTTATTAGAGCTTCTTGACCAAAACTTTCATAAATATGTTTCTATGGACCCAAACATTCATGACAGCACTGATGTACATTTATAAATACAGTATTTGTTGCTCTAGTTGTTGCTTATACCACACAGCAGAGGCTGCTGGTGCCTCTTCACTGACTGCACACTGATCCATGAGCGTTCATGCAGAGCACGACATGATGACTGGGACTTTAAACTTCACGTATCACTCCGCCCTATAAGGGCCGTTACATTAACGGTCATCATCTGTTTTAGACTGTAACAAACTTTGCACCGTAAACATGAACTTATTTCACTTTAACCAAACCAATAACTAGCAGACAGAGAGCACATAAAGTCACATGTTCCATTTAGTTATTCAAGTCAGCCTAACACAGATAGCTAGAGAGATAACAGGAAGTGAGGGTGACAGAAATGCAGCAAAGAATAATACAGGAAATGTTGTGGTTCGTGGTGGATTTTTTAACCCCTCAGCTACTTCACTTCAACTCCTAACCATGACAAGGCAACAGCTTCAAACTGTCCATACACGTTTCATGCTTCCCCACAGACTTACTCTGTACTGGGCACTGCAGTGTGTTGTTTGCCTAACCGGAAAACGTCCTTTAACGTGTATTTTCCCATTCGTCTGGTCCTGTAGTAGTGCCAGTATACCAATCCAAGGAGACAGACAACCACAGCCACGATTACAACTATCACAATTATAAGGATGATGTTGATGGCTGCAGAGAGATGGGTGAGGGGTATGGATAAAGGAAAAAGAAACAGAACATTCATTATCAAACCAACATCAACACCCACAATGAACTTCCTCTCTTATGTCACATGTTAAATTACATTGTGCTGTGAGAAAACAGTACTGACAGCCATACTGTGGCTGCTCTTTAGTA
>CM053977.1:12470455-12486830 GCA_028641955.1 Protonibea diacanthus
TATAGATTAGGCTTCCTTTTCTGTCATGAATGAGTCTGTGGCAGGAAATTATGCTTTAGCAGAATTGTGAGTGGATGATAGATAGAGTGTGATGATGCTATTATTGTCGATTGTTGATTGCGTGTGGTAATGACGATAAAAGCACATGTCATGATGACACGCAGCAAGACCTTTCTGAGAACATTTAAAAGTCATTATTTTCTCTGAAAGTGAGACACACTTGTGTAAAGTTATTTCAGTGAAGTCTGACAAGATCATTTGAACTGAATGCTCTCTTTTTTGAGCTTTAAATCTCCTGTCATCTTTGGTGGATAGTCAAGTATGTCATCGGGGCAATTTGTTAGCCAAATACAATCTAATGTTTCAAAAAACTGATGAATTAAGGTGGTTAGGCATAAAATTGGGCCATATCAGTATGTACCTTTGCCTAATATACAAGAGATTACAGCCACATATACACATGTGATTGCTTTAAGACTGTATGTTTGGCGCCTGCTTTGTTTGTCCAATTCACACTGCTGAATCCTGTGGATTGTGACACATGGGCTGGGCTACTGAATCCTAGTGGGACTGTGAGGCTGTGCACTGAGCTAAATGCTCATGCTGACATGCTGATAAAGTACTGGATACATTGATATTTTCACCTGATGCTGGCATCAAAAATCAAATCCAGTAAATGCTGAATAAATAACTTGACAAGCCCACACACTTCATGATCAGACATGTTGCTGCTGCTGCTGTTTCAGTCATTCCTCCCACATGCTACATGCTGCTGTTGCCAGTCATGTTAATTTCTCCCACCATCACACTCCCACACTCTTCCAGTTATAGCTTTATAACCAAGCCAACAATTGCCTTTTCTTTCTTGCCCTGTGTGGTGTGCATATCCTATATTTCACTGTGCTACAAGTGCTGGGATGCATATTCTGTTGTGGTCCTCTCACGCAATCCTTGGATTTCAATTAGACGACAAGTGAAAGCAGGTAGAGTATAATGACAACTTAAGGAAATACGAAACACTTATTGTACCTCTCCTTTGTTGTTAACCTGCCAAGGAATAATTACCTTGCATGCAACCTTGGCTAACTTACCTGTCAACAGCTGAGTGGGCTTTTACACTGACAGCAACCCTGTATAATGCAGGTGGCTGCATTGCTTCAGGTCAGTGCCGCGTTCAGGCATTTTAAGGGGCAGGGGTGAAAAAAAGGGGCACCACTGGTGGGGCACTAATGTGCAGAAAACTGTCATGCATATATGGTGAAGCAGTTTCCGTATAAGATTTCTTTAATTCTGTGAGTATAACTATTGCACCTATATAATAAGGTCACCCTAAGGTGACTATTTAATCATTTATTTCTAAAAGAAACACAGGTGGCGATGTCAATGAGAATATATTGTGAATATATGAGTATATCTAGGAGCTTTGTCGTGGTTAGGGTTAGCAACAGAAGACACTTTATTGCACTTTATCTACTGGAAAGGCAAGTATTAGGAAAATCTTGTGGTTTGGGTTAACATGAGTGATTTGCTGGGTTTTTCGGGCACTGATGTTATTCGGACAATCTCGACCACTGATGTTTTTATTACTTGGGTTCATCCCACATAGTGAGTGTCCTCTGTTTCTGATGCAAACAAATGATCCCACAGGCTTTGTTTGACTGCATCTAGACTGAATACTGAAGTATAATGATCAGTAATGGTCATCTTACAATAAACACCAACTGATTCTAGTGGTACCACTAACTTCATGAGGAGCCTCCAAGTACATGTCATCATTGTTATACATGTTATACACGTACACTGAAATTTGGGATGGATGAGACTTATCAGATAATGACATGCATGAGACCGGATGTCTGAGTATACATGCCGTTCAGAGATTCGGATAAACGGCCGGAGCATGGCTGACTCCGTTACGCTAGGTGTCGCTGTAGCCCTCTCAACAAAGAGCCACTTTCGGTTGACCTCTACTTATCAGCGACAACAAACTATCTGACAGCATTCAAACAAAGATTACATACGAGGAGATTGACGATGCTACAGCTGCGTACTTCTTGTGTATTATTTTCATCCTAATAATGCATATAAAAAGAACAACGGATCTTTTGGCTTCCGGGTGAAAGCCCCAGCGGAAAATGTCATGCATGCGCAGAACGCAAAATCCGCTTCAGACCCGATGGCGTTAATTATCCGACTATGAACGAATTATCTAGGTGTTCTTATCCGATTTTGAGATGTCCGATTCGGTCCGAAATAGGTCTGAAGTAGATCAGACTAAGGTGTTTACAAGCACTTTGAAAAGTCCGAACTAAGTCCGATACGATCAGAAATTCGAATTTCTTGCTGCATGTAAACGTACTGACTTATTAAAAGCTGTGACCTTTGTTTTTGCACCAGTATCAGGATATGACAAGAAAGGAAGAGTATACTTATAGGGTAGTGAGTTTTTCTAGTTCTTTTTGGAAATAGCAGTAGCTTTCTTGGAAGAGAATGGTGTTAGGAAGTGGTTTTTGTGTAGTGTGTGTAGTTTGTGGTTTATTTCTGTGCTTTGTCTATGTGAAACAGAGAGAGCAAAGAAAAAAAAGAGAGGAAAGCGAGAGTGTCAGCTCTTTCATTTCAGTTGGAGCAGGTTAGGGGAAGTCCAAATGTCAGAAGAAGACGACATAAATGAAAACTTATCTTGGTGAAAGAGGTTAGAAAGAGGTAGACTGCAGAGTAGATAGTGGCTGACAAAATGAGACTAGACAGAGTTGATTTCAATGTGCTTCTTCCCCACTGAGGCCTTTCCCATTATCAGCTGCTGATCACGAAATCAGTCAGTCATATCGGTTCAGTTGGGAAAAGCACGATTATTACTGTCAGCTGGGGAAGTTTGTGGACTATACAGCATGACAACATGCCATTAATCTCATGACATCAGTCTTAATTTGACGCAATCAGAGAGGGCAGGACACTGGACTCTATTATAAAGTCTTGTGACTTTATAGACTTGATACTTTTACCAAGCAGAAGACAATCCTGGCTGAATTCATCAATGTATTATGAGACTGAGCAAGTACACTATACTGAACATATCTTGTCATGATTTCAATCACAATAGAGAGTTTACAGACCATGTCTACCTGAAAAACAGCCCAATACTATTTTGCGTCCAATTAAATATTTTCTCGCTTATGACACTGCCAGAGTGATTCTGAGGGCTAAGTAGCAAACCACTAACTGTAATTAGCTTGGTCAGCTATGCAGCTACACCAAATGACTCAGCCCGGGATACCTGGAGTCAAACCCAGCAAGCAATGCATCTTGATAGGCTATTGTATTCCCATTCAAACAGGCCACCATTTGTTTCTGTTCAGGTTCTGTTCATCCCCAGGTTTGTCTCTGTTCGTTGGATAGTAGACGCTGACGTTCACTCATAGACACACACTCACAATCAATATCTGGAAGAAGACCATCCTATCTGTCTGCAGGAAACACATAAAAATATGCAAAAGCTGCCACAGCCAGTATACCAGCCAGTATACTGTTAGCTACCTTTGTAAGCTATCGCTAACCTTAACATTAACAGCTGTTTACTAGACTAAAAACATGTTGGGAGTTGAGAATCAAACTTCATCCTTCACCCTTTACTCACCAACAGCTGTCCCCAGTGGTGGAAACCAATGCAAAGGTTAATTCTTGTTTTGCTCCTATTCCTATCATTCCTTTCATTGCCACAGAAAGTGGTTTCATGCACTTGGAGCAACTAAAAGTCCGAATGGTCCCAGTCAGCTGACAGAGGTGGAAGTGGGATTGGGCTCTATTTTCTGTTTAATTTGGTTCAGAAATGCAAAGATTGCATGTTTTTGATATAAAGGCTATAGCTAGCCACTATTTTCCACCAGTTTACACAGACAGGGATTTCACACCATGTCGTTTCTGTGGAAAATATTAATTTCCGAAACCTCAGACAAGGCCTTATACCCTGTGAACTGCTGCTGTACAGCAGTAGCGACAATACTATAATGCTTGATGCTAATCAGGTATCAACTGAAACAGACTTTCAGTTGACTAAAACTGAAGTCAACTGACTGAAAACTGAATTAGGATTTGAATTCAGCCAAGTTGTTTTCACTCAACTGTGGCACCAGCATAATGATACATCACCATCAAATGTCTATTAGAGACACTTACGTTGATTCAGCTGTCTGATTTCTATTTTTACAGGTGTAATACATCCTTGTATTTTGTTATGATTACCCTGATCATATTACACATAATTAGAGCTTAATCGATAAGTCAGAGTGAAAACCATGCTTACAGGCTCCCTGCACTTCAGCGTAGTGGATTACAGTCTTATAGATAATGTGTACATGGGCAGCAGAAAAAAAATGTAAGCGACTACCTTCATTAGCTTTTTTTTTTTTTTTTATCTCATTTTATTATCTTGCCTCTCTTGTCTGACAGTATCCGTCCGCCTCCATACATAGCACATGGCCATATTGCAGTTACCTCTGTATTATTTCAGAGATGACATTTCTTTTTTCTGTACAATTAGGCCAAAATGTTCCATGTTGCCACCTCGAGTACCCAATAAAGACTGTTACAATTACTTTCATATCAGCTTTGGTATTCAGAAGCATGATGAAGTCTGACAAGATAGAACCAGAAAATGGGACGGACTAGATGCAGGTGGACTTCATCTTCATAGAAAGTAGTGGCTTATGATTGACACTGGGTTTAAACCTTAAGACCCTTGAAAGTGGCAGCTACAACTGTAGTTTGCTAAGGTCCCCCTTTCTCACCTGTCAGAGATAGCAATAAAAAGTGCTAACTTCCTGATCACTGGTGCTATTCTATATCTCTTAAAAGAGAGAAGTAACACTTCAGCCTTTTGACACCCTCATTCACGATAAATTAATGATTATGATTGCTGAGAACACATGACTTGAAGGGAGGAAGTGTTTTTAGCAGGAAGTGCACCTGTGAAATGGAACATTTAGGTTCTTAGAAAAAAACACTCTGACCTTTATTAAAGCACATAAACTGGTGGCCGAGAACTGGTGCCTTCCCCTAATGCATGGCAACGGAAAAAGAAAATGTATACATTGAAGTGTGTGTGTGTGTGTGTGTGTGTGTGTGTGTGTGTGTGTGTGTGTGTGTGTGTGTATAAAACTATATATTCATATATACAATACATTAAGTTGGAATAAAATATTTTTACCTCTTCTCGTCAAATGGTTGTGACAATGTGATTTATTGTAGATAGATAACGTGTATCTTGTCAAAACTTTATTGGTCGATCTCTTCCAGACATATCAAAGTGAAAATTAAACGACAATTAAGGTGATGCATACAAATAGGAAGACACATACACCACTCACAAAAACTGTCAAGTGTAGTCTTGGTCAAAATGTGAAAAACATGATGAAGGGGACTGTTTAAATACAAATTGTCATTGAACCAAAACTTTTAGCGGTCGATTCATGAACCAGACACTTGGTGTGATCTTTGCTGTTAATAGCCTTGTTAGAGAGAAGGATGTTATGCAATAATTACTGAAACAGTGAACAGTTGGGCATGTGCATTCAAAAGTTTAGACAAGGTCAGATTAAGCTCACCTGTAAAGGTTATAGCGCATTTAAGGTGCATTCTGAAATTTCATCTGAAACTTTCATCTGAACTTTTTTTGAGTAGTGTATATGTCTGTGTGTGTATGTGCGTCCTTAAGAAAATATTGTGATGTTATTGTGCAGAGTGAAAGTAGTTTTTTGCATTTGGGGCTGTGGGTGTTTGTGGGACGTTTGCAGTGGGCTGTAATAACCACATGCCACAAATTATACACACACACACGCACACACACACACACACACACACACATTTCTATTTTTCATCCTGTTTTTGAGAGTTTAAATGTCAATGTGGTTAAAAGTTCTACAGATCAACATGTATCAATTGAATGTTTACCACAAAGGGCAAACGTGGGAAAGAAACATGCATTAATTTTGAAATATTACAATATATTACAATAACACCATACTGTGCTTTTGTGCGTGTGTGTAAATACATAAAAGTGGGGAAATGACAGGTTGCAGGGAAGTAAAGGACGGTAAGCAATTAACTTGCACAAGGGTCAAAAACTGTAACATCAAAACTAAAGTAGCCAGAATCCACCTGTAAGGATCACATTGTGGATTTTTAGTCTTTACTTTTTCTAATTACATCAGCTTCACAGCAGGTATTGCCATTGGAATATGCACTTGTTTATTAGTTCAAGAGGGAAATGCTCTGAAGTGTGAAAACCACCTTTACACCTTGAACACTTTGAGATATGGCGTGGGTAGATTCAAAGTGAGATAGGACTTACAGGACGGATCTTGAGTTGTGATTACATTTCTTAGTAGTGACCTTTGGAGAGTATAGATGTTATCTTCTGTTTTTCGTCATTACGACGTAGCAGTTTGCCACTACATGAAAACTTGTCTGATGTTCTTTCACAGGCCAAACGGAGTAATAGCAGTGCATTGAAGCAGATACTGGGCAGCTTCACTAATAGGTAAGTTCATATTTAATGCCTATTTTTAAGATGAAGCATGTAAATGTCTAACAGAGCTAGCATATCACTTACTATTAGATGGCAAGGGAGGATGTGATACCTGAGCAGGCTGCTGCTCTGTTTTAATTTGGGGTATTTTGCTTTTTTTATGAGACACTGGTATGATAAAAAAAAAATACTTCTGCCACGGTTTATTCAGTTCACAGACATTTGGTTTGCAAAGCTCTATACACCCATTATTATTAACAGCATGATTATTCATCAGCTGCTGTCACACACAACTACAAAGCTGTCAAGACCAACGCAAAAAGTAAAGTGAAGAATAAAAACAGACTCGAAATCCAGTGTTTTAACTTAACACCTTGCAACAGCTGATAATGCTGGTGTGGTCAGAGGTTAAACTAGTTTGAAATATAATACCAGAGAAGCAGCAAAAATACTGCTTTTCATCCTGGTTCCTTTAAATCTTAACATACTGGCTTCAAGTGCTGTTGAGGAGGACTCTGGATCCCAGCAAGGGGGGGCGCTGTTTTCAATCTTTCAGACAAAAAGTTGAAATTAATGTATTGCAGGATACAGAACAAGGATAAGTGGTTATGGAAAATGGATGGATGGGAACACCACAAACTAAAGCTGAGGAACATACAGTCTATGTCAGCCCTCTGCTACTTGTCAGCAGTTGTATCTTTTCATCTCTACAGGATGAGATGAAGGTGGAAGCTGTGAGTTACACCCTGAAGCAAGAACAGTCCATCAGTCCTCCACCTCTTTGAGTCATCCAGCTTTGGATAGTTTGAGAAGACTGATGACATGATAAATGGAGAGAAATAAGAAAACCTCTCTTCTGTTTCTCCTCCTCGCTCTGACTCTTGTCTGCACCATCAACACAGAGGAATGTCCCAGCCTCTCAGATGAAAGTGAGTTTTTGAAAAATTGACTTTTATTTTTATATTTTTAGACATAATTAATTTCAAGGATTAACAAAAATCTTTTATTTTGATCTCATCTCCATTATTTCACACAGATCTCATCTGCTACAATGACTACAATAAAACCGTCACTTGCACATATGAGTCTGAGCATGCAGACAGTGTGTGCACAATTCACGGTGAAAGGGTGGATCCGTAAGTACAGCAGTTACGTACAGCAAAAATAACAACTGAGCAGATACATCCTGAGAGGAAATGCAAACAGTTACTATGTACCAAAATGATATTATGAGTGCAGCAAAATGAACATGAAATACTTTTTTGTTTTTTTTTTAGGTTGACATCTAAGTATACAAAGTACAGTGGTTCCTGTAAACTGGAGCCTGTTGACGTCTCCAGACCAAAGCTAAAGAAGTGCACCATGGTCTTCAAAAACTATTTGATTGTGAGTCTGAGAAGTGTGACAGTGTTCGTCCTGTAAGATAGCAAAAAAAAAAAAAAAAAAACCTCATATAATGTCAAAAAAGAAAACAAGAGTATGGTAGTGTGGAAGTGTAGTCCCCCAAATATTGAACTATCCTTTGAGTATTTAACACCTTTCTATTGTCTATTGTTCATTGTTGTTTTCTAAGAGCAATATTCTTTTCTTCAAAATATTCTCAGTTTCAGACCTTCCATGTGATGAGGATTAATCTGAGCTGTGACAATATGAAGCAAAGTTTAAGCATTTCCTACAGGCCATTTTGTCACAGTGAGTACAATGAGTAATATATCGCCTCTATGAGACTTTCCTTGTGTGCTACTCATGATGATCTAAAACTATATATGTTTGTGTGTGTTAATACAGTAAAGCTGAATCCTCCATCAAAACCAGATGTCAACTTTACCACCGTTTCTTGGATTCCTCAAGTTGGCAAGACGAGAATGAGACTTTTCCACTCCGAACTGCAGTGGAAACAAAAGGATCAGCCATGGAGTGTGTGTATATATTTTGTGTCTATATCAGTATGTGAACGAATAAATAAGTATGTATGTTAGATATGGGTGTAAGTGTTGGAGATGTCTTGAGAGTGAATATTAAATGATTTGTAGAAATGATTCATGTCTTATAGTTGTAAGAAATCCAAGTAAAGTAAACGTACTGACATGAAAATCAGTTTATTGAACATCCACACGTTTGTTTCTTTCTTGTCAGGAAGAAAACAGAAAAGAAACACAATGTGAGAAGACCTGCAAAGCGGAGCTAGACCCAGATCTGCTGATACAAAACGAGACATATGAGGCACGCATTCGAGTGAAGACTGCCCAGGGCGGTGATTATGTGTCAACCTGGAGTGACTGGAGCCGCACTGCATCATGGGTGTCACCCATTGGAAGAAAAAAAAACAACAGTAAACCAACACCACCACCACCATCAGGTAAAGATGGCAAAATATAAACAAAGCTAATTGGTTTAGTTTAACAAATACAGTGTGTAGAAAGCAAGATCTTAGGTCAAATTCTCATTTTTTTGTGGATTACATGTTCTATGTTTATGTTCAGTCTAATGCATTCTTTTTGCCCTTACAACACACACTAACATTTCTCTTTTGAAAACTAATACTTGTCACATATGTTGCAGTACGTTTAGTGTGCAGAGCACACTCTGTGCTGTAGATCTGGGTAGCTAATTGTTTAAAATGTCATTGTGGGACAATTAAAAAAAATCAAAGACATGGATATAGTGGGATAACTACTACTAGTGGGATAACGACATGCTCTCTTCTGTGTTTGGCAGATGTTCCTCAGGGTGTTTTGGTCACTGTTGGATGCGTGGTAGCATTTGCCTTGTTCCTTATACTCTTTAAGACCAACAAAACCACCTGGTAACCAGGCACAACCACACCAAATGCTTTCCCAAAACATTTGTATCATTTGTGATGCAAGAATATTTTAAATTCTGATGTTTTTGCTCCGGAGCTCTTTAAGATGTTTTTCTATCTTTTAGGATTTACATAGTAAAGAGAATCAGAGGTCCACCTTTACCAAACCCAGAAAAGTCATTTTTGCAGGATGTAAATTTCCAGGTGAGTTTATTAAATCTTCCTGTTCTTTGTGTACATCCTTCTTTTAATTCTGTTGTATCCACCAACAAATGTATCTGGCTCTTCAGCTGCTAGATGTTTGACTTTCTTCTCCATCTGGTGGGCATTTAACATAATGTGATTTTATCTGAGCTGATTTCTGTCCTTCTTCTTCTCCAGAGTCCTCACTTCACCGAAGAATCCTTTCATTCCTTCTTGAAACCGGTGGATATCATCTCTGTGGAGGTGACCTCCACTGTGGATACTGTTACACCCAGGGGACTGAAAGCAGCACTGCTAGAGAAGATGAGAAGGGAAAACAACTATGAGTCGACCAATTCTAGCTTCTCCAACCCCAGTTACTCTGAGCTGTCTCCTCCTCCTCCTCCTCCTCCTCCTATCTCCTCACTCACTGCAGGGAACCTGGAACCCTGTGGTGCTGATACACCCTATGGACCGGTTGGTAGCCAAGCTGAAGGTAAAACTGCAGAACAGGATAGGGTTGAAGTGAGAGGGAAAGAAGTTGAGATCCTCCAGTTGCTTTCTAATGGCAGCAACAACAGTGAGCCTTTGCCAGTAATTTCAGACTATGAGAAGGTTGAAAAGCCCCAGGTTGTACGTTTCAGGCTCCAAAGTCTAGATTCAGGCATGTGCAGTGGTGAAGAGGTCAGTCAAGAAAGCCTGGAGCCAGATAGCATCAATGTGACCGATTGCCAAGATGATGGTCCTGAAGGCAAAGAGGAGTCGGAGGGAAGGAATGGAAAAGAAGTAGATTTTCAGAAGTTGTTTGGAGGTAATAGAGGTGGTTTTGATAAAGGGTCCATTCAGGTTTGTTCAGATTATGAACAAGTTCAGAAGCTGGAGGTCTCTGAGCTCCCTAGCCTGGATTCATGCATCAGTAGTGGGGGTGAGGAGCAGGTTAGTCAGGAGGAGAGCCTGGAGGACGTTGATAAGTCCACAGAATCCACTAGTCTCCTGTTTCCTCCTCCTTCTTCCAGTAGTTTCTTGCTCTCATCCACACCACTGCCTTTGAACTTTTCTGGGACAAGTTTAAATTCAGCTCTGGCACCTCTGCCAAGTCATATACTGGAGAGGATTGCTCTAATGTCAAGTACCAAGTCAGTGGAGCCCTCTGGTGATGGATACATGCCAGTGAGACAGGATCAGAGCTAAAAGCAGATATAAACTACTTGAATAGGCCTTGCAGTAAAACCTGTACAACATAGTATGTAGCACGTGCAGGATCCATAACAGCCTGTCATCTAGAGTCAGTCAAAGCATTTGTATGTTCTCAGTGTAACATCATATTAACATTTTCATATTGACATGTTTAACTCTCAATTATCTATCCTCTTTCATATATCACACGTTAGATCTACCTGTGCATTCAGATTCTGATAAAACATCAGGTAAATAAATACAGACTTTAACATAATGAGGATGTAAACCTGTAAACAGTGACTGATCTAAACATTTATCTCAAGCACCACCTTTTGGCTAAAAAAGGATAACTTTAAAGGCAGCAGTCATGTAAAACATATATTAATGTTTAAATATATAAATTGTTTACCTCTGTAAAATCAATGACTTTTTAATCATGTTATCATTTATTGTTTAAATAAAATACTTAATTTCATTTGTTTTCTCAAGAACTTGAGTTATTTATGTCATTATCTTGAAATAGCAAATGCCGGTGCCAGCTTTTCCTACACACACAGTCTCAATGCCATCTCTCCTGTGCCGGAGCACCGACTTCTGGGTACCTCTTTTCACTTGTCACAGCAGTATAATCACACACGGGAGCTCTGGAGTTGACTTTGATACATTTAGCCTAAGCCGGTCAATTTTCAAAATAAAACACCCTGTGCAAACCGGCACTTGTTAAAAAAAAAAAAAAAAACAGCCAAAAATGGAAGAATTTAACTAAGTAGCATATTTACATATTTAGAAACACACAAACACATAAACCAAGGAAAAATGACCAAATCTGAATATAAGCCGTCACAAACATACACACACGCACGCAGGCTCAAGACTGTTTGTTCCCCTTTCAAAATATAGTATCCATGTGTGAAAGAAAAGTGCTTTCACAGAATAATTTTAGTCCACAGTTTTGCTGCTTTTTAAATGGTAGTTTTTTTACACTCAGTTTACCTCCACTTTACCCTCTTTCGTAAAATATCCACACACCTCAAGTGACAAATGTTTCTTGTTAAATGTGTTGTTAGCCACAGTAAATATTGCAGAGAATTAAAGGGAATTGAATCTTAGTCACGATCTTCCCCCTTTTTTTTCTAAGAGGCTGTTTGTCATTTTTGAGAAGTACAACACTTGGAGTAACTATAAAAGTCAACCAGTCAACCAAACTTCACTCCGTTGGTTCAGCTTGTGGGAGTAGCCTTCTCATTCTCATCCTGGTCCTAACTGGTGAGTGTGTTGATCAAATAAAGTAATTATTTCTGTTTCAGAGGTTTTAATGTCTGGAGGTTAACTGATACAAATATACAGAAACACAGTGTTTCCACATGAGGGCAGTAAAACATCAGCTAGTTTTTCATTTACAGCAACATTTCATTGTTTCATAGTTTTCAGGTTTTCTAAATATGCTGCCTTTTCAGAGACAGGGTTGCCAGAACAGAAGTTTCATTTGTGTATGCTGGTTTACAAAAAGTTGAAGTTAAATGATCTGTGGTACAAAGAGTCACAGTGTGGCAGGATGGGCACTTTGCAGCTGAGAGGACTAATAGATGACTAATGACATCTGTTGACTGTGAAGGACCACTGCTGGTTTTGAAAAGTAACTTTAAAATGTTGATCAACATCATCTGTTGATCATCTATTGGCCAGGATCCCCTTCCTAACATAACATAATACTGTGAGATTTGAGTCCACAGTCCTGGTTCTGTGTAAAAACACACACACTTTAGCCAAAGTTATGAAGCTTCAGAGGTAGATCAAGTTGGTTTCCTCTAAAGTTACATTTTTTTTTTATATACAAAAGTGTTTCCCCATGTGTGTGAGGGGTGCTTCCTGTCTGCAACCATCTGTCGCTGCCTGAGTTCCTCAGTTCTGTAAAATCCAACTTCTTTATGCAAATGTCTGTTTACTCTAGAGTAGTAGGCCATTTACAGAAATATAGTTGTCACATACATGTGTGACCGCTTCACAACCATACGTTTAGGACCCACCTTGAGCGTGAGTTATCTGTCCAACTCACGCTGCTAACAATACTGTGGATTTTGACACCATCTAGTGGAACTATGATGGTAAAGGACAGCTCCACAGACAATATGGAGAGAAGGAATGATCACAGACACCATGTGCAGTCCTCGCCGACAGCTCTGCACATTTCTCTGTGTAAAATGGATTAAACAAACCAGATAATGTCAGTCAGTGCCAATTTAGAGTGGCTAGTAGTGTTGTTACCTTTGGACAGAGCTGGGCTAGCTGTTTCCCCCTGTTTTCAGTCTCTATTGTAAGCTAGACTAATCATCTGTTGATTGTAGCTTCATATTTACCATACATCCATGTAAGTGCTATCAAATTCGTCATGTAACTCTGGGCAAGAAAAACAAAGTAGAGACTGTATTAAGGCATGTGTGTACATAGTTGGGGAAAGCACATACTGTTGTTACTTCTCACCACATGCGACAGTAACACAATGACATTTTTAAGAGGCAATAATTAACAAGAATTCAGAGTTTCTACTCTGCCTGAAACTGAAGTGATGAATGTAATGAGCAGCAATAAAAACGGAACGGAAAGTCAAAGCAGGCCAAAAAAAAGAGTCAACCTTAAAAGGGATTTCCACCCTGAACCCTGATGTTTCATACTTGTTCTTGAAACATGGATCGCTCACCCAGATAACACCGTTAGTGAAACCACACGACCAACCACACAGTTTTTTTTTTTTTTTTTTTTTTTTTTTTCCAATACGTCACGTTAGAAGTTTAGACCAGATAGTATAGTTTTTAAAGAGGAACAAACATTTTGAATGAGCACGATGACAGTAACATACAGGGAAGAGAGCTCCGCAGAAAGACACTGGACAGGTAAGTTCTTGTCAGAATTAACTTTGGTCAAGAGCGATTTTTTTGATATAGATTAGGCTTCCTTTTCTGTCATGAATGAGTCTGTGGCAGGAAATTATGCTTTAGCAGAATTGTGAGTGGATGATAGATAGAGTGTGATGATGCTATTATTGTCGATTGTTGATTGCGTGTGGTAATGACGATAAAAGCACATGTCATGATGACACGCAGCAAGACCTTTCTGAGAACATTTAAAAGTCATTATTTTCTCTGAAAGTGAGACACACTTGTGTAAAGTTATTTCAGTGAAGTCTGACAAGATCATTTGAACTGAATGCTCTCTTTTTTGAGCTTTAAATCTCCTGTCATCTTTGGTGGATAGTCAAGTATGTCATCGGGGCAATTTGTTAGCCAAATACAATCTAATGTTTCAAAAAACTGATGAATTAAGGTGGTTAGGCATAAAATTGGGCCATATCAGTATGTACCTTTGCCTAATATACAAGAGATTACAGCCACATATACACATGTGATTGCTTTAAGACTGTATGTTTGGCGCCTGCTTTGTTTGTCCAATTCACACTGCTGAATCCTGTGGATTGTGACACATGGGCTGGGCTACTGAATCCTAGTGGGACTGTGAGGCTGTGCACTGAGCTAAATGCTCATGCTGACATGCTGATAAAGTACTGGATACATTGATATTTTCACCTGATGCTGGCATCAAAAATCAAATCCAGTAAATGCTGAATAAATAACTTGACAAGCCCACACACTTCATGATCAGACATGTTGCTGCTGCTGCTGTTTCAGTCATTCCTCCCACATGCTACATGCTGCTGTTGCCAGTCATGTTAATTTCTCCCACCATCACACTCCCACACTCTTCCAGTTATAGCTTTATAACCAAGCCAACAATTGCCTTTTCTTTCTTGCCCTGTGTGGTGTGCATATCCTATATTTCACTGTGCTACAAGTGCTGGGATGCATATTCTGTTGTGGTCCTCTCACGCAATCCTTGGATTTCAATTAGACGACAAGTGAAAGCAGGTAGAGTATAATGACAACTTAAGGAAATACGAAACACTTATTGTACCTCTCCTTTGTTGTTAACCTGCCAAGGAATAATTACCTTGCATGCAACCTTGGCTAACTTACCTGTCAACAGCTGAGTGGGCTTTTACACTGACAGCAACCCTGTATAATGCAGGTGGCTGCATTGCTTCAGGTCAGTGCCGCGTTCAGGCATTTTAAGGGGCAGGGGTGAAAAAAAGGGGCACCACTGGTGGGGCACTAATGTGCAGAAAACTGTCATGCATATATGGTGAAGCAGTTTCCGTATAAGATTTCTTTAATTCTGTGAGTATAACTATTGCACCTATATAATAAGGTCACCCTAAGGTGACTATTTAATCATTTATTTCTAAAAGAAACACAGGTGGCGATGTCAATGAGAATATATTGTGAATATATGAGTATATCTAGGAGCTTTGTCGTGGTTAGGGTTAGCAACAGAAGACACTTTATTGCACTTTATCTACTGGAAAGGCAAGTATTAGGAAAATCTTGTGGTTTGGGTTAACATGAGTGATTTGCTGGGTTTTTCGGGCACTGATGTTATTCGGACAATCTCGACCACTGATGTTTTTATTACTTGGGTTCATCCCACATAGTGAGTGTCCTCTGTTTCTGATGCAAACAAATGATCCCACAGGCTTTGTTTGACTGCATCTAGACTGAATACTGAAGTATAATGATCAGTAATGGTCATCTTACAATAAACACCAACTGATTCTAGTGGTACCACTAACTTCATGAGGAGCCTCCAAGTACATGTCATCATTGTTATACATGTTATACACGTACACTGAAATTTGGGATGGATGAGACTTATCAGATAATGACATGCATGAGACCGGATGTCTGAGTATACATGCCGTTCAGAGATTCGGATAAACGGCCGGAGCATGGCTGACTCCGTTACGCTAGGTGTCGCTGTAGCCCTCTCAACAAAGAGCCACTTTCGGTTGACCTCTACTTATCAGCGACAACAAACTATCTGACAGCATTCAAACAAAGATTACATACGAGGAGATTGACGATGCTACAGCTGCGTACTTCTTGTGTATTATTTTCATCCTAATAATGCATATAAAAAGAACAACGGATCTTTTGGCTTCCGGGTGAAAGCCCCAGCGGAAAATGTCATGCATGCGCAGAACGCAAAATCCGCTTCAGACCCGATGGCGTTAATTATCCGACTATGAACGAATTATCTAGGTGTTCTTATCCGATTTTGAGATGTCCGATTCGGTCCGAAATAGGTCTGAAGTAGATCAGACTAAGGTGTTTACAAGCACTTTGAAAAGTCCGAACTAAGTCCGATACGATCAGAAATTCGAATTTCTTGCTGCATGTAAACGTACTGACTTATTAAAAGCTGTGACCTTTGTTTTTGCACCAGTATCAGGATATGACAAGAAAGGAAGAGTATACTTATAGGGTAGTGAGTTTTTCTAGTTCTTTTTGGAAATAGCAGTAGCTTTCTTGGAAGAGAATGGTGTTAGGAAGTGGTTTTTGTGTAGTGTGTGTAGTTTGTGGTTTATTTCTGTGCTTTGTCTATGTGAAACAGAGAGAGCAAAGAAAAAAAAGAGAGGAAAGCGAGAGTGTCAGCTCTTTCATTTCAGTTGGAGCAGGTTAGGGGAAGTCCAAATGTCAGAAGAAGACGACATAAATGAAAACTTATCTTGGTGAAAGAGGTTAGAAAGAGGTAGACTGCAGAGTAGATAGTGGCTGACAAAATGAGACTAGACAGAG